>VZRL01002457.1:811752-896469 GCA_013397895.1 Origma solitaria
CAAAAAAAAAAAAAAAAAAAAAAAAAAAGAGCAAAATTATGACAGGCCTGAAGGGAACAAAAGTTTATATGAATGACATTTAGTTTAAAGGAAATGAGAGAAATAAAAAAAGTCAAGCAAAAAATTCAATACATTTCTCACAGATTTAGACTACTTTTTTGAGATCAATACTAAACATGGATGATAATAAACCATCTGGCCACTTGCATTTAACAAACAATTTTAACAGTCAACACATCCATGACTTCTCTACCCAACTCTTTTCTTTACTAAAGTCTGTAACACTAATTGGGGCTACATCTCAAGATTTCTGTGCTTTCTCTGCAAGATTACAAAAGGCACCTCTATTATCCTCTGTTTATATAAAAGAATGAATATGAGAAACTCAAATGCTTAAGCCTTGTGAGGTGGGGTAAAACATTAGAGAAAAGCTCTGATTTCCTATGTAACATGTAATGAAGCCTTAAGCTTTGTGCTTTCTGAAGGTGCTGGAAAATAGCATTTTATCTACTCATCAATTTATGCCACATGCAGTTCTCTAACTTAAGACAACAGTTTATTTACACCACCCCAGTAAGCATCCAGTTAGAAACCTTAGCTGGGGTCTGGAAACCTGAGCAGCTTCTGTATCAGGACACTGACCAAGGAACTTTCACATCTGCCCTCTTTTTCTCAAATGACTTCAGACAGTTTGAAACAAAGTTCAAATGTGAGCATCAGATCCACACTTGTGAGCAGTGGATGGATTTTCATAAAGTATACCATACCAGAAGCATTTTAAAAATAAAAAAAATAGTTATTTTAATCCTTAATATGTGTCATGATATATGTCAGAGAAGATGAAAACTCATCATGTCTATCAAAAGAGATGGTGCATGTAAACAGCAAAAGAAAAAAAAAAGAAGAAAAGAAAAATAAGAGGAAAATTACATATTTTCTTTCTCTCTTTCTCTCTTGCATGTTTTCTTGTTTCTGCATTTCTCTTTTGATCTAGATTATTTGTCTTCAGAATGTTAAGGTTATTATATTTATTAAACTTGATGTTTAAAACCAGAAAACCAGCACATAATATTGTAAATTGATGCTGAAGGATAACAGATGTTGTATTATTTATATACCATTTCAATTGCAGAGATACATATTTTTAAATCAAGTTATTTTATTTTGCATGTAAAGAGTGAACTTTGATCACTGTCCCAAGTTCAAAGGCAGGATGCAGAATAACACATACATATTGCAATCCATAGTCTTTTGCTCTTTGCTGAAAGCAATCCCTTTCTTCCTGGAATACTACAAATACCCTTTATACACCTGATCCTACCAGAGGAATAGGGCTTGCTGTGAGTCACCCAAATCGTCTTTTTCCTTTAGGTGCATTGTTTATCTCTAACAGTTTTCGCCTCTTTGGAGACAGTCTGTATGTCGGCACACCAGTCTGGTTTAGGCTATAAAACCTAAGGGGCAATGATTGATAGAATTCATGCAGCGCTGTGGCACATTGGGATCTCAACCCAGCTACAGTTTTCAGTGTTACCATTCAATAAGAACAATTATAATTTCTCCTTAGTTACTGTGGACTGAGTTTGGCATTTCCAAGAGCATGTTCTTTAGAGATAATATTAACTTCTCTTGCCCAGTTGTTTCATTTCCTGCTTTCCATGTTGCACCTCTACAAGTTAATGAAGGTAAGAATTGTATGTGGAGCCAGAGTAAGTGAAGAAGGTGCCCCGCAAAGTGGGGTGGTGGAGGATCAGGATATCAGAATGAACAGCTGGAAGATGTTTAAGGCAATAACTTAAGAGTTTCTGAGCACCACAAGGAATGAACAAACAATGGTGGAGAGTAACACTGTGGCTTCTCTAAACTCAACCTGCTTTCCTTTTCCCTTTTAATACAACCATTCCTAAGAGGGCTGGAAAACTCATATCCAAATTTATCTAGGTAAGCATGTCTAGCTGTAGGCAAGCAAAGCTAACACTGGTTTCCGTGATACATGGGATAAACACAGCTGAAGCCCTCCATTTTTATTGTGTTTAAGTATTAATGATTCTCATAACAGTTTCACGAACCTGGGCATATTTAGTCGGACATTGTTTTGGTTGAGGATTTTTATTTGTAGGACTTTCTTAAGCTATAAAGTCCTGTACTCATGTGAGTGTCTGTCTTCATTAAAAAGAGCAAAATAATCCAAACCTCTCACAAATCCTGTGGAAAGACTGCACCAAACACATTTAGCTTAAAATTCAAGAGACTATAACAAAGATTTCTAATTTCTTTAAGTATGACTTTAAGTAATTTCTTTGGAATTTTGAAGATCTGGCTTATGTGCTTTAGTTGCTGCTACTACCTATTTGTCAAATTTGCATCCTTGATATATTAAAGTAAACCTTCTGGGTCTAGTCCTATTACAGGTAATGGGAAGTATCCATTTTCCCTTCTGTTGTATGCCTGCATGTAAGTTAGATCATGATGCCTTGCTTATGATTAATGCTAAAAAAAGTGAAGTGTGATCACTTCACACTGTGGGTAAGGTGAATGCCAAAAGCATATTAATGCTGGAAGTAAACCATGTCTGTCCTACTCTGCAATCTATCAGAAAGGGTAGGCAGAGCCTTTGGAAGTCTTTCAGCTGTATTTACAAAACACTGACTGAAACAAGGACTGATGGAAGAAGACTGTTCACAAAACCCAGTAAACCTTCATGCTAGTATCTTCTGATATACATCTAATTTTTTCCCTAAGTATCAACAAATTCCTCTACAATATATCAGTTTCTTAAGGTTTTTGCTTAAAGCATTTGTTAGCATTTGTTCTTCAAGGGATTGAATTTTTAAAACGTGACAGTTTTACTTAAAACAAGTATTTTTATACTTATTATTTCATATGGCTTACAGTCTGTTTAAAAAACTATTTAAATTCTTTTTTTTACAATATTTCTTATCCTTTTCCTTCATCTATTTAAGGATGCATTCAAGATTTGATCCAGTCCCATATTCTCAGGTATTTAACCTAATCAAAGTCTGTACTTATACACATTTGGAGTCACTATATTAATAAGAGAGGCAGTGAAGCACATCTGCTTGTCTGAGGGTGAGACTAAAACCTAAACTGTTTATATTCATTCTTCATTAGACATAGAAATAAATATTTTAGTCCTTTTATCCCCTTCACTGGTCTTTTTGTCTTTTCCAACACATGGGCCACCTTGCTGACTCATCTGTATAGCTACCATTTACCGCTGTTTATTCTGTTCCTAATTGCCATTTCCCAATCTTCAGTAATAATGTGTAATGAGCAAAGAATAACTTCATTAATTTAGATTAACCAAAGTCCAGATCAATTAGAAGACTGTAGCAACACTGTAAGACTCTCTTGTTCTTCCATCACCCATGACTAGCACTGAACAACAGAAAAGACCACACTGCTGTTTTCAAGGCAAGGGTGGTCCTTTATGGTTTATATAACTGCTTGAATTGAGTGATCATCTTTGTGCACACTTCGCAGTAACCTCACTTCACCACACACCCTGTTCCTCCTCTCTAGGACTAGCATGTTAATAATCCACTTCTCACTAAGAACAAAGCTCCTGCAACTTAACTTCACATGCTGTTTGGGTGAGTGTTATAGCAAAAACAGTGAATGGCATAAAAGAAGTTTGCAGTATCCCAGAAAGCAACTTTATTCCCCATCGTCCACTTATTTTGTAAATGACAGAAAGAAGAGTTAAGGATGCATGTAAATATGATTTCAAATCTCCAGGAAGGGAGACAGGGAAGTTGGAAAGGAGAATCAAAGAAAATCTGATGGTGGTTATGGATAAAGCAATTCTACCTGAATTTTGAACTTTGTGGCCCCACAAAGTCCACTAATCACTTGTATGAGGCTACCTGGGGAGAACTTTCTCAAAATGCAAGGCAAGGCAAGTCAGAAAAGTTGCATGAGTGGAAAGAGAAGGAAGATCAAGCCGGGTTTTGGTTTTTTTGCTTCTGACAAAAATGATATGGTTATACTGCAGTTGGAGATGTATCTGGCTGATGAATTTGTAAACACTGGCATAAACTGTGAGTCTTGTCAACACCCTTGCTACAACAAAGACCAAATGCATAGATCCCAGCCCCACTGTACCTACGTCTTCTGGCTGTGAGCTGGATTCGGGACAGGAGAATTATTGATCCCTTGGGGAGATGGGCACACTACTGTCTCAGAGACTTTTATGTGCCCAAGCTTCTTCTAGGTCACAAATTATCAAATCATGATGCATTTAGTAATTGAATGTTTGACTTCTGTTCAGATTTTGTAGGTAAATACTGCAAATAAATTCTTATTTTTAGTGTAGGTAGACCTATGTAGTTTGACCTAGAAAACGGTGAAGTAATACATGTTATTCACCCCGGAATACAAATTTAACAGCAGAAGCCCACATAAAATAGATGTGGCTGATAAAGATATTCTAAGGGTTACATCTATGGAAAACACTAATATAATCCCACTGTCTGGGGTCTAGGACCCACGGAAATGGATTTAGTAGTATCGTCAGTCCAGCTCCAGGACTTGGGGAGCAATGTGAATCTGATCCAGTTTTTTCAGTTTCAGAAATATGAGCCTCTGCAGAACCATGGAGTACATTGTGTCCATGAGACAACGCTGCATTAGTGAATGTTTGACTACATTTGCAAACCTCTGCCTGCAAAGATGGCTGGCTGGGATGGCACCAAGTGATGCAGTCAGCATTCCCAGCTGGGATACCTCCATGCTCGCACTGCACTTATTTCAGGTAAGGACTGTCCATTAAAACCTGAATGTGCAGTCCTGGAGAGGAGCTACAGGGAATTCATAATTGATAAATTACATCACCACACTGAGCAGGGAAATACTTCCTTATCCATTAAAATCTGTGACTAGATTTTTCAAGCTGTATTTGTAGAATGACTGACTGTAATTTTCTAAACATTAGTTTATTCTGTTCTTTGTTTCCTTCTCCGTATTTTTAATTTTTCCTCTCCAATCTTTAACTTAACTGGCTTGTAAACTCTATGCAGCCTTGTATGCTCCTTAATGAAAAACACTGTGTTTAAATCAATGTAGTAAAGCTTCCTCCTCCACTTGCCAATTTCTTTGGTTCTAAAATTCTCATTTTATTAAGACTGCATTCTGCATCAACTGGAAAGTTTTGATCTCACTTAAAGTACCATCATTAACTTCCTTCAACAGAAGGCCATTGCTGATAAATTAACTGCTTATCCCTCATAAATGTGTTACATCATAATAATTCATTGCATATACATACACAGTATTTTGTGGGATTTTTCCTAGAGGAAAGATGTTTACAATTCAGTAAGTATATGGAGTCTGAAGTTTCATAGGCAGCCGTAGTCCCTTCTCTCAGTGAATAATTTAATATTGTTGCAGGCCACAAACAACTTCAGAAAGCTCATCATAGAAGCAGTACAGGCATTATCTTGACCCCAACTCATTCGCTTTTTACCTTCTGCAGCATTAAAGATATTTTGGAGCTGTTTGTGAAAACCAAGGGAATAAATTCACTGTCTGCAAAGCCTGAAGGTCTTGGTGAACAAATCATAAATCAAATGCTAGCACATTACAAAGCCAGGCATGCTCAAAGCTAAAAGTGTTGACGCTACACTAACAGTAATTTTTAAGGAGAAAACTACTAGATCATAGAATTGTAGTACGTCCTGAGCCGGAAGAGACCCACAAGGATCAAGTCCAGGTCCTGGCCCTGCACAGCACCATCCCAAAGAGTGACACCATCTGCCTGAGAGCATTGTCCAAATGCTTTTTGAACTTTGTCAGGCTGGTGCTGTGACCACTGCCCTGGGGAGATGTGCCAGTGCCCAGCCACCCTCTGGGGGAAGAAACTTTTGCTAACATGCAACCTAATTCAGTCCTCTGACATAGCTTCAGGCCATTTCTTGAATGCTCTCTGGTCATCACAGGAAAGAGATCAGTGCCTGCCCCTCCATCCCCCTCGGGACGAAGCTCTGGAGTGGGATCAGGTCTCCCCTCAGCCTCCTCTTCTTAGGCTGAGCAAAGCAAACTGACTTCAGACTCTTCTCATACGACTTCTCCTCCAGAGCTTTCACTGTCTTGGTGAAGGAAGATGGAAGAAAAGAAGGAAAAGGAGTGAAATCAGATATTTGGGAATATGAATAAAGTACAGTATGGTATTTCTGAATGCTGATTGAAAGTTTCCCGGTCAACAGAAAAAAACCCCACAAAAGCCTATCTTCATGTACAGAAACAAAGCTCCTTAGAACAGTAGGACTGCTAAGGGTAAGCACATGTTTAAGCTGTTTGCTGGGTGATTGTAACCTGCCTTCTGCAGTTCTTTCTAAGGCTGATTTTAAGACGTGGCTTGAAAAAAGGAGCTTTGCTCCTTGCAATGAATGCTCAGTCAGGGGTTTGGAGGGTGGCGAGCATTTTCGGTTTTATTTTTATTA
Source organism: Origma solitaria (assembly GCA_013397895.1). Classification (NCBI taxonomy): domain Eukaryota; kingdom Metazoa; phylum Chordata; class Aves; order Passeriformes; family Acanthizidae; genus Origma; species Origma solitaria. The sequence goes on from VZRL01002457.1 coordinate 818,214, forward strand.
TTATTATTAATATTACTGCTATTATTAGTAGTAGAAGTAGTACTACTACTAGTAGTAGTAGTATTGTTATTATTGTTATTGTTATTATTGTTATTGTTACGACTTAAGGAAGTTAACCATAGCTATCACATCCCCAAGCCCAAGGCCTATATAGTCATTTACTAGATCAACACAAAAGTCAAGTGCAAATACTGTAAAAATGCTGGCATTCAAGAGCTGGCAACATTTTACATCCACTATACATAGATAGGAACAGAAAAAAGCAATAGACATTTGAGTCATTTTTGTTTCATAATATCTCCTGATTTATGCCTTAATATTAAGAAGCTGCATTAGGAAATGACAATTTTGTTAATACAAGAAGAAAGACAATTAGTCTGAAAAAAAAATGAGCCCTTTAAAATTACTACAGAGTGGAAATTACATGTGCATTATCAAAGATTAGCAGAAAATTCCTAAGAACAGGAATAGTTTAAGTGCAAATTCAGAATAGGAAATAGGTATAGAAACATTTCCTGTGGGTGGCTGTGCTAAAATGAACTAAATTATCATTCTGTCTAAACTTTTTTGTGTTCAGTAATTTGCCACTATTGTTGCCAGCAATTTACTAAGTGCACGAAGGGGGAAGAATTAAAAAGGAAGATTTAATTAAGGAATTCCTTAGAAACACAAGACTCAGACACCTCATACTTTAAACTTAACAAGTTAATAGGAGACTTGCAGCTTCCAAGTTCATAATTATGTCCCACAGCTTGGCACAATTATGTCTCTGAACAGTGTTCCGTTACCAAGAGAGATCCTGGAAAAGTCAGAGGGGCCTACTGGCCAAATAACAATTGCTTTAATCTTAAAAATAAGCAAGCAAGCAAGCAAACAAACAAACAAACAAGATCAGTTTGAAATCCCTTTCATTGAAAAAGCTCTTATTCATGTTTCTGGCCTTTTTTTCCTGGAATTGGGACAATGAGCTTGGGGGATTGCAGATAAAAAGAAATTGATGGTGAGGAAGATTTAAACACCGCAGAAGAAGTTGGACAGGAAGGCAGCTTCTTTAACAAATTCTTACTTTGCTTCTCAGACACTTGCAAGAAAAAATGTTATCAAAGAGATCTCCAAGAGCTAAGGCACCACTAAAAAAATTTTACCCAGCCCTCTGGAAACCATTTGTTTCAACATTCAAATCTCAGGTCTATATGTTGCTTACACTACTTTTCATGAATACTGAGACTATGAAAGATTATCATTAAAGCAGTGTTCAGAGTGCTAGAGAGATAAATCTCTCTTCTCTCTTTCCCAAAGCTCACTTTACACTTTATTGGTTGCATTGCACATGCTACAATCTCACACACTTTCAGACAGTGTCTTAGTCAACGGCATTAGTAAATAAAGTGTCGTTTCAGCCAGAGACTAAGATTAAAGTTAAATAAAATGGGCTGGCCCTGTTAGGAATTGTCTCCAGTGGCCATTTAGGTTCAGCCTTTAGAACTTATAGCAGATAAATATTCTTCAGGATATGTGGAGACCTATGAAGACAACTGCTTCATGTAACTCAGCAGAACTACGCTACCTTGCCCAACGGCATGTACTGTCGTCATTGAAATAAAAATTCTGCTTCCAGAATGATGCTGTAAACGCATTAATAAAGTAATAGTTGAAGTCTGATTGCCTTAAATAGTTGAGTAGCTCTTGAGAATTATTTAACACAGATGAAGTGGCATGAAGAAAATCATGACAAAGAATATAGAGGCCCTTTTTAGTAGAAAATTCAATTTTCCATCAAAACACATACACAAAAAAGTGAAAGAAAAAGTTCCCTGTGGCTTACTGAAAAATTCATAAGTAGTCTCAATACAACAAAACTTTCAAGATAAACACATTTAACTCAATATTTGGGATATTTAAGAGAAAAAAAATAATTAAAAAACAGTGTTGTGGAGAAGAGCCAGGTTGTGGTAATTGAACTTCCCTGGATAAGGGCAAGACCATGAGAAGTAACCTGCTGGATTAAGCTAATACTCCATCTAATATAGCATTTGTTTCCTGACAATGGCAAAACTTGACATTTTTGGCTATCCACCCTTTTCATTCCCTAGGATGCACTACCACTGAATTAAGGATATTGGAGGTCACATTCCTGCTCATTTATTTGATATGTATTTGAAATTTTAACCCGATGAAACCATCTGCTATCCTCAATCTCCTGTGGTGAAAAGTTCCCAAATTTTACCACCCATTGTGTAAAGTACTTTTAAATATTTCAAACTGGTTTCAGCACCATCCAGAGCCCCCAGGTGTCTGTATTGTGGAATCTGGTGAACCATGGATCTGCATTCTGCTTACCATTACCTGCATGATTTGCTTGGTCATGCCTTCTGTCAGTCTTCTCTGCTACAAACTAAGTAGTCCAAACTTTCTAATCTTTTCTTCCAAAGCTTCTGTATGCCTTGGATCATGCACATGTTTTCTAGTACCTCTTACATCTCTCTTGAGATGCAGAGACCAGAACTGCACACAGACTCAGGCCATGACTGTACAACAGAGGGATATCTTCTTCGTTTTCCCAGTGCTCTCAATCTTCTGTTGTCTATAATGGAGGTATAGGATATAATTTACTGTAATTTTGCCACACAATTAGAGAAAGGATTGTCATCTTGTATCAAAAGACACTGCTGAATTATCTTCTTGAATGAGTACCTAAACTTTTTAATTCAAAAAATGGCATATCCAAGCAAACTCCACACATCAGATTTGGCACAGTTCTCTGGGGTCCAAACTGTTTTTTCACTTCATCATGCCTGAATAAACAGGTTTTAAAGGAAGTGTGAGTATAAAGCAGATAAAATTTAAAAAGTCTTGCTGAGCCTAGAGGCAGGCTGTGGCTTAGCTTTGTAGCCAATCCCAGCTTCTGCTGGGAACAGCCACTGGAACAATGGCCAAAGGCTGTTACACGTACTCCTTACACAATGGCTTTCGTACATGAAATCACATGCTGCCAGCTCAAAACATCTCTTACAACACATTCACCCTCAAATCAAATAAAGTCACAAGCCAATAGACAGCAGTACTAAGCTTTTGCCTGTAGGAGTTTGTTGCATCTGTGCTTTTACGATGAGTGAACACATGGCCAGGTAACTACATCACTTTGAATGGAGAATTAAAAAAACTAAAAACTAAAGAAAAAAAAAAAAGAAAAAAAAAGGGAAAAAAGCGGGGGAGGGGAAGGGGAAGGAAGGGAACAGTGCCTTCGATGTGATCATCACATTTTGGCAAAGTTTCCTGGAAATGGAAGAACCATCTTTCATCTGGTCAGGTGAAAATGCAGTTGCTATGCTCAAACGTAGACTCGTTTCTTCACATTTCTTCAAGGCAAGCAGAAAAACAGACAAAATTGGGATTTGCCTGATTCATTCCAACCATGCAGGGAGAAAGGTGTAGTGCTGCTACCCTCTGATGTGCAGTAACACTGGGTTTTTCCCTCCTGGATCTTCTAGAGGCATTTGTGCTTCCCCAAGGCATGACATGCTCTAGGATGAAGGGCAGAATGAGGAACAGGGTCACCGTGTCCCCACAGCCCCACTGCAAGACATAAGCCAGCTGTGAAGCATTTGTACATCTCCCAAAGTGTGGAAAAACTGAAAACTTACTCATAATACTGGCTACTATTTTCATTTCTCATCCTCCTTATGTAGCCTAGTTAAAAGGAAGGTGTATATCTAATTGATCTTACTGGAATAGAGATCACACAGACAAAATTGGTTGTTTCTAGGTCTGCCAACTCTCTCTGCAGGTTAGTATTTTAATCTCTAATTTTCATAAGGTAAGGATGTGCAGCATGCTTTGTCATCTCCCACAGGCTCAAATCCTCTCCTGCATTGATGCTCTGCCTTCATGCACTCCCCTAAAATTAGTATTTCTCGCAATACAATAGCTTGAATCACTGTTGATGAACATAGCTAACAGTGTTAAATTCACAGAAGGTAGAAGGAGAAGCTTTATTTTACTAGCGACCTAAGGACCTTGCTTATCAACCAGGGAAAAAAGTTGTAAAAGTAGTGCTGAGCATAGCAAAGACAAAAAAAAAGGGGATTTGAGGAAATCCAAATATTAGTACTATCAACATGCCCGTGATTTCAAAATCAGGAGCAAAAGCATATTTTCTCAAAATTCTCTCCTCATTTGTATCCATGAATGTTGTACTGCTACATCGTGCTAACCACCCATATGTCTCTACTCACAATAAGGTTTCCTTATCAGCATCTTCAGTCCTATCAGAGTGCATCTTCTCAAAAGATAATTTAATTTCTGTAATGTGTTCCATTCTATAATTATATGTTTACTTACAGTATCTGGGGTGAACGAGGGTGATTTCTAACAAAATAATGATACTTGAATCTTTTGAATATCAATGAAATAAAAAACCTGAAGTTTGGAATCCAGATAGTAATTAAAAGTCTAATTATGGGGTTGCCACATATCTACACTAGATAGTTTTCTGACAGTATACAATCTGTGATTAATAGGGGCATAAATATGGAAATCACCCATTTTTCAAACCAGATCTTTTCTTTAGAATGTATGTATCTGTGGTGGTACATCCTCCCCCCACTCCTCGAGCTGCACGATGATCTCAGAAATGCTCATTAGGCTTCAGCCTTGATGAGCAGCACCTGGGCTAAGCTCCTCCTGAGCTTATCAGAAGCACTGTCTGCTCCCAGGAACTTGCGCTGTCTAACAAGCTCCTGCTTTTTAACGAACAGCCTTGGAAACTTATTTTCCTGCCTGCATAACAACCCAAGTGGAACAACATTTTTGTTATTGAACTTTCAAAGAAAGTTACTGACCTGAATTGCAGCCAGGATGGAAAATTACTGTTACTAAAAGCAACTCTCTTACAACCCTATTGTATTGGGCTTGCACGGCCAAGTAGACCTCTGCATCCTCACGGTCCTCCCTGGGCTGCAGGGTAAAGCTGCCTCACCATGGTCTTCCTCACAGGCTGCAGAGGAATCCCAGCTCTGGTACCTGGAGAACGTCCTCTCCCTCCTTCTGCCTCCTCTCTCTCCTCTCCCTCCTTCTCCACTGACCTTGGTGTCCAGAGTTGTGCCTCTCACACATTGAAACCTGACTCTACTCTGGGCCCAATTACATCTGCCCAATATTTTTTTTTTCCTTCCCAAATATGTTATCACAGAGGTGTTGCCACCCTTTCTGACTGGCCCAGCCTTGACCAGCAGCACGTCCATCTTGGAGCCAGCTGGCATTGGCTCTGCTGGACGTGGGGGACATGCTTCTGGCAATTTCTCACAGAAGCCACCCCTGTAGCCCCCCAGCTGTCAAAACCTGGCCATGCAAACCCACTGCACCTATAAAGAGCAGTCCTGAGCGAGACCCTTTGAGTTGTGGTCCACAGCAGGCTGCAACCAACTACATTCTATATTCTATAGAATCTTTTGTTAAATTGTTGCTGTTAAACTTTTCAGCCTAAACCATTGTTCAGTTCTGGGGCTATGTTTGGCCTCTGAACCTTGTGACTCGATGGGAGGGCGTCCTGTTGTTCTCTTTATCCTTACCTTTTCCTATCCTTACCCTTTTCCATGCCCAGCATCCACATAGATTATTTTTGATTGGTCTAAGTTTCAGATTGATTGATTTTAGATTTTAGTTTGCTTTTTCTCTGCATGCTTTAACCATTTAGTAGACTGAACCTTTTCAACCAGCTTTTTATTAAGCCTGCTTTTGCCAATACGTTTGCCAGGTATTAAGTGATCTTAAAACACTTGAGACAGTGTCCAACCATACATGCTTCCAAAGAGAGTCTCATTCAACTGTCATTCAATGAACATCACTCAAAATTACAGGAAATACAAGATATAGATCTAAACTTAACATTTTTATAAACTAGAACAGAAATAAGCAAGAAAAAAATCACTGCTGGCTATTTTTAAAGCACTTACTCAGTGTCTGGGAAAACTATTTCTGCAACCTGCATCTGACATTTTTCTAGCCCCCTAGCACTAATTTGGGCTACTCAGCTTCATCATGGGCCTCATCCCAAAACTGTCCTTTGGTTCCCTATCCTCAGCAGGTATTAATTTCTCCAGAGAACCACAGGAAGGAGAGCTGTGGGGTCACTTTGTTTCACTTTATTAATTCTGCTTGTTATATATGCTTACTCTTAGGCATCTTTGTTTAGCACTTTGCTTTCTTGAGTACTTTTTTATGTGTAGAAAAGACCCTGTCACTTATATTTCAGACTTTTAGTAAGTCGTTCCCTTGTGAATGAAACTATACAATATTTTCATAGGTTTTATATTGTGTCTAAGATGTCTATATACTTTCTAGATTAATTAAAAGGTAAATTTTCACAACAAGAAATTCCATGCAATTCCAGTGGCTGCTTACTTTGTTTTCTATGCATGATTTCTGTCTCACATTATTTCTGAAGTTCTAGAGAAGCAGCAGAATAAGTATCTTCAGCTTATAGATATGATCCTTTGACATCCTTAACAAGATGCACTTAAATGTGTTTACAGACAGGACTGTAATTAGGAATTAATTTTCTAACTTTTTTGTTGGATTTCATTGGTCTGAATTTCTTTTCCCTGGGGAAGGGAAAAAATCACACAAAACCAACAAAACACCAATAATTCTATTAATTTTAAGGTATTTAATAATAGAGATAAGGATAATTTCTCAGTTAGTTAACATTAAGCTGGGGATAGATGAAGAAATACATTTACATATGCTTGTGATCCCAAAATATAGAAAATTTATATTATTTTAAAATAGATCTAGGGAAGCAACAGAAAGAATCTTTTGTCTTGGAGGATGAACCAGACATACCTTCTGAGGATGCAGGCCCCCTGTCTTGGTTTGTTCAATAAGCATTAAGGAGCAAGGAAAGATAAGGATAACAGGAAAACATTCATCTATTTAGAGGGGTTATGATGTATGTATATGTATTTTCTGAATCTTGCAAAGCTAGCTGTAGATTGCAGATACAGGGAATGTAACTCTTGATACAGATTTCATTAGTAAGAAGGCAGAGTTTGAAGAAGGAGGGTTTTGGAGCCATACAGAAATCCAGTGCAATGGAAATATAGATAAAGTATTGGCATGAGAGAGTCTGAAGGCAGAAGTAAAATTCAGGCACGAAACAGGAATTCAAAGCTTGACACACTGGCAGAATGGATCAGTATGAAAGTCCACATGAGAAGAAAACAGCAGCAGACAATCAGCAAGAAACGGACATGTACAATTCCTTGAAGGTTAGAAGAAAAACATGTCATTTTCTGTGAAAAGTAGGTACCTGAAACACAGAAGTGAATTAAAGGGAGGCACATTTGTCAACACGACTGGCAAGAAAGAATTTAGACAAATGGGAATTTATATGGACAGGAAAAGAATTTATGGCACAAGTTTTAGGTTCCATTAATTAATTAATGGACTATAAGATTTAGAAGCTGCTTGTGACAAACAATATATTTAAGATCAAGAGACTGAATCACACTCAGGACAGTGATTTCAAAGGCTTTCTGGACTAAGATCTACTGAGGTGCAATGTAGTGAAAAGAAAAACGAAAACTGTGGACTGCAAAGTTCTGGACGATTTGAGAATCCTCACCTGTGTCATTCCACACGCATTTTAATCCAAGACAAATTTCTCATCGCCCTTCTCCCTTTCAGTTTTAAATGATTCAGCACATGCAGACAGATTTTATAGCATTTAATTGAACTCCCCAGGGATGGGATACCACACAGAATGCAAGGTTTTCTCTGTGCTGGCTTTTCTGTTGCTTCTGGCCCTTAGGAAGAAATGCAGACAAAGGGAACCTTAACCATAGAACCCATGCTGTAGACTAGGAGTCAAACATCCCTCAGCAGTTTGGCAATTGAGCTGGACCAGCACTCAGGGCTTGGCAAGGAAGTCTGACCCCTGATCCTGCTGAGAGCCATTGCACCGTGAGATCTGCCCTCACCCCTGGCACCTGTGCAGTTCGCTGGCTTCGGCACTGTTTTCGTTCCATTTATTGTGGCAACAGGCATCACACTGGGGTAAAAAATTCATTCAGACACATTTGCATCCACGACAGATTCCTGAATAAAAAGGTTGAGCTAAAACCCAAATTTTTATGTTTTTAAAAAAAAGATTTCATTTAACTTTTAAAAAACATACAATCCTCTGATCTGTTTTAAAGCTCTCTCATCTTGAATTAGGAGATTTCTAAATTACACTGAATTGGATAAGCACTCCTGAGTTGAACAGAGTCTGTTATAACAGCGAACTGTAATCAGTAAAAAGAAATGGAGCAACCACAAAACTCATCTCTGGGGTAATACATATTTTTGCATCATCTGTTGCTATCCTAATATATCAATATATTTCTAATAACATGTTAAGTGTCTCAAAAAAAAAAAAGAAAAAGAAAGAGAAAGAAAAAAATAAAAAAGGAAAAGAAAAAATAAAAAGACAAAGGAAAAAGAAAAAGAAAAAGAGAAAGAAAAAGAAAAAGAAAAAGAAAAAAAAGAGAAAAAGAAAAAGAAAAAAAAAGAGAAAAAGAAAAAGAGAAAAAGAAAAAGGAAGAGAAAAAGACTTCCTTGTATGAAAGTAAATTGTGTAACCTCTCTGCCACTTAACATTCAAGTACTAGATAGCAGACACTCATGGTCCTCCACCTTTACTATGAAGTAGGGTGAATGAGGAAATTGGCTGAGGTCATTCTGACTAGACCAGCTTATTTCAGAAAAAAAAACATCTGGGTTTTTTCCAGTTTACATGATGTCACTATAAACATGAAATAAATACAGCTTATAACACTTAGACATTTTCATATAACTGTAACGTTATTGATTAAAGAAGGAAAATGGCAGTTCTTGAGATAAACGGGGTAAATCTCTTTTACTGTAAGGAACAGGACTATGACTTTAAAAAAAAAAAAAAAAAAACCAAACATGCATACAAGTCATTCGCAATGCCTACAATTTAAGGAGAATCTGTGAGAAGAATATTACATTACCTATCTATTTAAATTTGTTTCCCAAGCACTGGAAGAGTGGTATTTCACCATCTGTCACTGAATAGCTCATATCAAACTCTTGTTTGTCATCCTTAGCCTGTTCCATTGCAAGAATTTATAGGGCAAGGGCTAAACAGCATCAGCAGCAACCATAATTCCCTTAAAAACACTGGGAAAATTTCACATATCCTCAGTAACTCATCCTTTTCATAGAAAGGACTTTGATTAAATATGATGTTGCTGTTTAAGAGATGATCCAAACTTTGGCTCTGGTCAATTTGACCAGCTGGTGATTTCCAGTGATTCCACTGGGTTTTCGCCTGGTGGCTGCCAGCAGACCCTCCACAGCTGAATTGCACCAGAGTTTTGCATACATCTTTCACAGAAGTTTCTTTATCTATTCAATGCCCTTCAAACCCTTCAGCCAAAATACCTAACAGTGTCAACTGCAAATGCCTGAAATCAATACAGTAGGTCACAGACTGCCTGAAACTGCCTTTTTTTCACAAAGTGCAAAGTCAACTCCACAGCATTTTGCTTTGCTGCCACCTATATGGGTGCAGATAACTTGCATGGGCTCCAAACAATAGGCTAAAAGGTAGAACATGCTTCCAGTGACTGAGTAGGCAAACACAAGAGCCACAGGCCCATCATTGCTTTGTTTTATCAGGTATCACCTGGTATGGCACCTTCTCAGTCCCACAACACATTTTGCAGGGGGTCATTTGCATCATATTTTGTGTGATAATTTTCTCAGATTTGCAGCACGTACTTCAATGCAATATATGAATCTGAAATCACTGTGAGGTACAAGGCATCTTTTGACAAATATAGTTTTGACAATACATTTTTCTTGTCAGTACACATGATACATTTATCTCTGTAGGTGAGCAATAATAAACACCAAGATAATATCTTTATGATTTTGATTACCTGCTGCTTTTTATGTTTTCCTAATATACCAGTTTACCTGAAAGTTGAGAATTTGAGGTATCAGACTATTATGAAAAATAACAGCTTCCATATTATCAGTCTGATTTTTAAATTTGAATGTGATCTGAGTCAGAACTGTGCTGATCGCCATCTTGTACCTGCGATGATCTGCACTGAATTTTGAAGAGTTGTAGTCAGTCAGTCAGAGTAGGACACAACATTTCAGTGAACCTCAAAGAGCACATACTATAGCCCAGGTAAAGCAAGCTTATGGCATTGACACATGTGTGCTTCTAGATCAAGAGCTAAAAATGACAGGGGAATGACCCAGGAATTCCTTGTGTATAATGTTTTACTCATGTTAAAATTACCAGTGAGAAAGGATGAGAACTAAAATAACTTTGCAGTTCTGGACTTCAGTGTCTTTTCAGCAATGCTGTTTGAAATGAATGGAGAGGGGTGGAGAAGGCCACAACAAAAAGAAGACTCTCAGATGGCTTAAATGATCAGTGCTAAACTATTGTCAATTCACTGACACTGAAAGAAAATCTGATCCTTTAAACATGAACTGAGTCTTTTGCTACTCAGAGTAATAATGAAAGAGCCACTAAAGGGGTGTTAGATAAAACCCCAAAATATCTTGTTGACATGTAGCACACATTTCATTATAAAAAACCCAAGTCTCATAGCATCGGTTGCCCTTGTGAACCGTATCCAAAACAAATACATATAATTAGACCACTAAAAACTGTAATTTTTGAGAAGTATGACTCCTTATCCTGTTGTATACTGTATAAGATGCTAAAACTCTTAAAAGTATTTCTCAAAGAAACATAAAAATGTATTTTTTTATCTACAGAAAGCTTCAAATAACTTAAAAAACTGGTGAAACGGTAAACTATTATTTATCACTCAACTTAATCAGCATGTTAAGAAAACAGTAGAATTATATTGGATCAGGAAGCAGTCAACATGTCTGTGAGAAGAAAAAAAACTCCACCAACACAACCATCACACAATCCGATTCCATTGTTTCCGCTTTTCCCTACAAAAATAACAGCCTCAATTCTACCACACAATTGAAAGTATATTTGCTAATTTTTCAAATCTAATGAATTTAAATAACCATTTTGCTAGCCTGAGTTAGCACCTAAAAACCTATTTCAATGAGGGGCCTATGATTAAATTGTAAATGAGTGGTTGAACAGTCTACAGCACTTGTCTGGGAAAGGGTGATCTTCAGTAATTACTTTTTTATTCCCTACAAGACCATATGTGTAGAACTCCTGGTCTAGAGGGATTGTAACATTCTGCAGACTTCACCAATTTTAAAATGAGCTAAGTTATAACAGACAATTCAGCAGGCAAGCTGCAGAAGTGAGATTTGCACTGCAAATTGTTTTGTAAATTGATGTTTTTTTGTCATAACACTTTCGCAAACAATGATGTACTAATATCACAGAAATCTTTAATTCACCATCCCTCACACTAGCACTGGCCTGGTTTTATGAGGAAGTTGTAAATTTTCTCACAGAGAGGAGAGGGACTCGATTTAAAAGCCAGTAAATTCAACAAGATTATTAACGATGCTCACAGTTGGGATCACACCAATAACTGAATGTCCTGCATTGGCGTGAGGACATGTGGATTTTGATGTGTGTTTCACATATACATATGCACACATACACACATTTATATATAAAATAATGCTAAACAACCATATAAATAAGAAAGATCTTAGATTGTCTTAGGAATTAATTTAACAGTCATGAATCCTAACAAGCTAGATCTATATGTGTTTTGAAAAAGGTTGAGTTCGTCACCTTCATTGCATTAACTGTCCCTTTAATGTGAGATGAAATTCCATCCTAACTTAACAAGAAATATGAGTTAAAGCTCAGCTCCAAAATTAAGTATACATCAAGCTGATAGACATAGTCATAGATAACTCCCACAAGAATTGCAGTTTCCTGACATAAGTAACTCTAAATTTTTCTCAGCAAATGTGCGAAGTGTCCTGTAAAAAATATTACGGCTCATCTCTAACTTTTATGTTGTTGACTATCACTTGTGTTCAGCTGTTCCTTTATATCTAAAATATATATCAACTTTGAATAGGTGAGTGAAACTCACTCACCGTCATATAAAAGAAAAAGAAGTTATTTACGTTCCTCTTGAAGTCTGCTCTAAGGGCAAGGATATTTTTTCTCTTTGTGTTGCAGGCTCAGACACAACAACCTTCTCAGCTTCACTAATTAATCTTGCCCCAGCTGCTGACTGCACAGGTGATGAGACTCTCCACTTGTCACCTAGGAAATACAGTTTCTGTAATAGAGAAAGGTTTCCATCTGTGAGAGACTTAAAACCTCTATTAAAAGGTTTAAAAAAGTTCTGGAGACCTTGCCCATATATTGAAGAATATTGAACTTTGAAGTTTTGACATATAAATGACTCAAACTTGTTTGGTTTGGGTTTTTGTTGTTGTTGTTGTTTCTGGGGTTTGTTTTTGGGCTTTTTAAAATGATTTCAAACCAAAGTAACAACAGCTACTTGTTAAATATTTTTTTTTGCCACATACCAGACAGTCATTTACCTGCAGCGTGAGTTTTCAGTTTACAAACTGTCCAGCTTCCTAGAAAAAGAAAACAACTTTCTTATTAAATAATTAAAATTCTCAGATTGCTAGATATTTGTTATTTTCCTCATAGCAACCAGAGGAAGTGCTGTCCTTGGGAGAATACTGTAAGAAGTATTTGCTGCCATTATGGTAAAAAGAAAGAATCTGTGAGGATTCACACTCAGCCAGATGAGTTGATGATGAAGGTGAAATAAGCCTTTGTGACATTTTGCCAGTATTGATAGGAGGTTTTCATTTATCTTCCACCCACCCTGTTCATTTGGAATTGATTTCCAGCAGGCACTACTTGAGAAAGCAGCCTGAATTGCCGCAGTCAGAGTGAGCAGCTCTGCTGGTGTTTATTACAAGCAGACCGTGAGGTCAGCGTGTTTATTCCCTCAGCCGCGTGCTTTGATCAGAGACAGTAACACCATCGGACTGGACCTCTGAAGACTCGTCAGTGACAGGGCTGCTGCTGGCTGGTGACAGCTGTTTATGACAATGACCATAGCTGCAACCCTCAAATGTATAATTCTTTCTCCCTCACTGTCCCCTCTCCTAGCTCCCATGTCATTTCCTGTCTTTGCTCCAAACTGCTGCCCCCACTCTTTGTTTCTACCACCCTGGAATGGGGGTTGAGGATTCTGTAATATCATTTCTGACTGCCTGACCTTGCCTTTCTACTTCAGCACTGCTTGGCAATTTTTTTTTTTTACTATCTGGACTCCTGTATGCACAGTCTGAGCCAAACCGAGAAGGAAATGGGAGCAGTTATTCTCAGTTAGGTTTGGAAATCTGGGAGTTCGGAAACAGTTTTTTTGAGGACAATTACGATAATTTGAGGATAACTGGGGAAATTTAGCTGGGACCAGAGGAAGTCCAAGATAGTCAAGAGCAGCTCTGTGGCTGATCTGAATGAGCCTACTGTGTAGAAGACCTGATATTTGCTTGGATGTCTACGAAGACATCATGCTGCTGCCTATGCTAACAGATTCAATAGGGTATGGACTGTTCTTGTGCCCTGAAGAAAAAACACCCCTGTGCTCCTGCAGTGAGCTCTTTATCCTTTCCTTCCACAGCCCCAAGGACAAATTGACCTTGTATATTCAGATGGCTGGGGGAAATGCTTGGGTCAGACTTGTGCCCCAGAAAATTCCTTGGCATCACCAAAACTATGCCAGGGTTTGTGTCTGTTAAATGCAGAAACAACATATCAAGACCTGAGCCTACATCCTGCCCATATTTAGTGTATTAATATGTGTGTAGCCAGTAATTCAGGCATAGGGTCCCTGACATGGCGACTTTTAGATAAGAATTGGTAATTTCTTGGCATACTAAAGGCTGGAAGAGTGTTCAAATGGGTTTTTTTTGTTCTGTTCCTGCGCCACAGGACAGACTCTAAACCTGAACCTGGCAAATTAGCTCTTAGAAAGAAGACCTTGTTATCGCTCCTAAAAGGTATAGAAAATATAATCTCAATATTTCCTTCTATATGATAATTTCTAAACTATGAACCATTCCTGTTGCTTTTTTGTTTAATTGGTATAAATCCTTCTCAAGTTGGAGCACCAAAAATTGTCTGCTGCACTCCAGCTGAAGTCTTAGCAAGTCTGGGTAGAGAAGAATTATTACAGTGGGTTTTATATACTACATTCCTATTTATGCATTCAAGTAGATTTCTTGTCTTTCTCACAGCTATGAAGATATTGATTCTTCTTTAGCTTCCTATTCAGCCCCTTAGATCTTTTTCTGAAGAGCTGACACTCCACCAGTTAAACCCTGACTGTTTTTTTGCCTGGCATATTATTCCTTTTTAGGTGAGGGATTTCCCTCTTAACCATATTTAGAGTATGTGCTTTTTTCCAAAGCAAGTTATCAAGCTAATACTGAATTTTAATGTGTTTTTTCAATGCAGAGAAGTTCTTTCAAATGCACCCAAAAAGTGGATATCAATGAATCATTGCTAAAATCAAGGAGATACTGAATGTGGAACTGCATGAAAGGTTAAGTTTATTAAATTTTTACCATAGTTAATACAGATAATAAAAAACAGGTGATAAAAACAACACTTCTGAGCTGATCCTACTCAAATATTCATACAGAACACATTTTTAATTGCTTACAAGAACATCATGTGCAGTTCTCCTGTCCAAGAGCCCTCATATTCTGCTTTCACCTGAAATTAGATGTTCAACATGTTTTATGCACCAACCCATGTTGGCTTTTATCCATTTACTTATTCTTCTTTTCAGTGTTTCTAAATGGTCAGTTTGATTATTTATTCCAGAACTTTTGGGCTGCATTAAAATTAAACTTATTTATATGCATAATCCCCTGGTTTCTCCTTTGTTTGTACTTTTCCTTGTGGGCAGAATGACATCAGATAAACAATTGTGTTTTCTACTCCAGAATAAGATCAATGAAAAAGCTCATCAAGAATAAGAATTAACTTAAATTTAATGAAAATCTAATGGGTCAACTATTTAACCCTGTTCAACTGGGATTAGCTTTAAACACAGACAACTATTAAAGTAAAAGCAAACAAAGAGGGTGGGGTTTAGTTTGTCTTCAGAACGTTCCCAAATATGAAACAGAAATCAAAACTGTGCCTCCTGCATGTGACTGACATAGATGATTTGCAAGAGGATGTTGTTGTAAAGCAAAATTCAGTATCCTTTGGCAAAAACAATAATTCAAAATATTCCGAGAAATTAACTCAATTTCTGGACTCCAAATTAAAGTGATGAAATAATATGAAATAAATGTTCAAAAGATTCCAAACCCAGGAATTAAAAATTGTGACCGATTTTCCAGCCATGCAGGAGAATACATTGAAGACACAGGCATTTTAGAATAACTGACCACACTTCATTTGAAAAGTTACATAAAAACAAAAGCTAGCAAAACTTGTAGGAAGAGATTCTCGTCCTGTTACTCTAGGAGGAGAATTAAATGTGCTACTTAGAAGATAACAATGTTCTTAATGAAAATCACGAGTTTAAAATTCTATGGAAAAAATAGTAATAGACCTGACAGAATCATACCCCATTGGTTTACAAAGTGCGCCCAAAGGAGCACTGACCAAGCTAACTGAAATTAAGGCAGCCATTAAACACTTTTTTTCAGTCTTATGTATTATTCCCAGATAAACAGAGCTCATATCAGTGACATCAACTGCAAATTAAAGGTTTGGGGTTATATTGGTTTGCTTTGCTTTTTTTTAGATTCTATTCCTGATCCCTATTTATTTTGGATTCCAGGAAAGGCAAATCTGGGCTAGATGGGTATCAGATCCATTTCATTAAGGCTGTTAAAAGGTAATTGCTCAGATTCTGACTTTCTTTTAAAAATGAAATTTAAAAAATATAATACTGTTAAACACACATTATGATATTTTCATATTTTATATAAAAATAACTGACCTGCTGATGAGAGTTGTCTGTAGTATATCTTGTAGTGACAAATAAATATCACAAAGGTAACATATCCAGTTCTTCCAGAATTTCCTGGGGCAAAATTAATTATAGAATTAATTTCAATTTTTAAAAATCCCTAGATTAAAATGAAAAAGTATTATCTGATACAAAAACAAGCTAGAATGGGAAAAGAATGATTCTATATTAAAAAATCAGGTCAGAATTGTAAATTAGTCTTGGTGAAAGACAAGCCTACCTGTACACAGTAAGGGAATGAGACAGGCTTAATTTGACCAGATGGTTGTATTTTAGCAGCAGAAATAATTGGATTCTGTATATGAGCTTTAGTACACTCACAGGATGGGTAGATGTGGGAGATGTGAATAAACATATGAAAAATAACAGAGACTTATTTGTGCAAGTAATGATTTAAGCATCGTAGACATTTTCATTCTGCCTTACTTCACCCCTCTATCTATTACAGGCTGGAAGGAGATTATAACCTGTGTACATTGCCAAACCATAACAAAAAAAGGCTTGGGCCTACTGTCTCTAGTCCCCATAAGATATGTACATCTTATGAGATGTGTTTGGTGTTAGCTCTGCTGAAAGGCATAAACACATCTGACATGCTCCCTTCAATATGCCCCTGGAGCTTTTTTTGGTTTCACATTTGGTAGTTTACCATTTGAAATGAGAATGGCATATGCCCAGTAATGCCTTAAAATAGCTCTCCATTATTTCAGGCAATACTGACATCAAAATTGTAGTAACTCATTAAAATAATTCAATAATTATTGTTTTTAACTGACCAGTCTACAGTGGAGTACAATTACTTCATATAGTACTGTTCCTGTGAAATACACAGCAGAACTCCAAATTTGCCATTTGTATTTTTTCCTTAATTCAAGTGGCATCGTGAGTACAAAACCAAGATGGATTTATGCTCTGGCCATTGCAAACACTGTAGTTTTTCCCTATGTGATCACGACCCTGACTGCAGTGGAGAAGTGGCATTATCTGTGGCTCAGTCCTGCGCCTAACCTGCTCTCTGTGATGAAGCTTGAGAAGGAGTCAGGTAGCTGCTTTCAGAAACCCTGTCTGCTCCCTTCTTGGCCAGGAGCTGAACCTGGCAAGAGCCTTCTCTTTTTATCTTGAAAAATTTTGTATCTTTACCAGAGAACCAAGAGAAGTTGAAATGAACAGGTGAGTAGGCATGATTAGTTCTTCAAACTTCTTTTTCCTTCGGACCAAAATCACACCACCCTTTTGAAGTCTGAGATTCAGTCTACAGCAGTTTCTTTTGCACTCCTATTTAGGAGAGAAAGGGAAACACTTCTCCCACGTATTTCACTGGTGGCATGCGTGGGTCTAATATATTTTCACTAAGGGTCTTGAAGCATGAGAACAGAAGAAACCTTTGTGAAAGCTCCAAGGCTAATGTTTCTGAAAGATGCAGGAGCTCAGTTCTGCAAGGCATTTTTGCGCTCACCTGTATTAGTTTCAAGGAATAAGGACCTTGTAAAACCCAAGAAGGAGCAGAGAGAGTAGAAGAGATATGTAAGCAGGTAGCTACAATTGTGCTTCTGCCACCTTTACAGGCTGGAGTAGATTTGCTTGCTAAAATGCTCAAAGTGAGTGGTGGTGCGTAGACAACATTAATCCCCAAACCAGCACCATATAAAGAAGTTCTCTTCTGAAAATTTGGAGGATTTAGATTCATGTTTTCAAGTTGTACCACAGTGCAGATTTTGGGTTTGTGGCAAGACCTTAAAATACTCTGCCTTGATTTATCTGGATGACTTTACTCGGTGTTTTGCTCAGAAAAGGAACCAGAATGCTCCTAAATCGGGTTGTTCCTCATCCAGGGGTATGGGATCTGTCTGAGATTGAGATAATGTTCCCCTCAGCAGCCCTCACTGTGTTGTGCTTTGCCACTGGCAGCTACAAAGGTGCTGGTAACACTAAAACTCAGCAGTTTTGGCCACTACTGAGCAGCACTGGCACAGCACCAGGACTGTCTCTCCAGCCTTCCCCTCCCATCAAGGGGCTGGGAGTGGGTAAGATCCTGGGAGAGGACACAGCTGGGACAGCTGACCTGAACTGACCAAAGGGGTATTCTATACACTATGACTTCGGCTTGGACATAAAAGCTTCCTACCCCAAAACACTTTTCTGGCATCTCCAGGGCAAATACCAAATGCAGCACAGAGGAGAAAGCCCAAGTTCTCTTCTTGCTACACCACGTCATGTGAATAACACTGAACCAGGAGGTGGAGATCACTCTTGCGGAAGCTACCTGCTTCCTAGAACCTCCTGATGTTCATTAAGTGAGAAGGCTAATCTGCTCAGCATATCTCTGAATATTATTTTCTTATAAATTGAGCTGAACAGACACAGATGATAAAAATAGTTTCCTGTCTAGGTTTTTGTCAGGATAATTATTTATATATAAAATAATTATTTTTGCACTTTGTTGGATGTAGATTTCCTGTCTGACAATGAAATGTAAATGGACTTCTGTATATTTTTTATAATTTAGAAATGTGTTAGTATAAGAACTTTGGCTCATGCACTTAAAATCTGAATATAGATTGAATCAAGCTCCTACTTTATTAAGATACTTTGTTAAAAAAATCTGCAGCAAATATTCATTTTCTAAAGCACTAAATTGCCATTTAAAATAAGATTGTTCCATGCTAAAGAAGAGTTTTTTTAGCCTACTTCAAAATCACACCTTTAATTGACTAAGAAGGCAGCATTTAAAAAAATTATCACCAGGTAGCCCAAGTATGATCACTGAAATTTTATAGGCGTAACTATAGTCAATATTTTGTCTCTCATTTACGGGTCTGCCAGTCATATGTTTTGCATTTCTCTTAGCTTGGATAACAAGCATAGACTTCTGAGTTTCATATTCTCATTTGTTGATTTAGTCCAAAAATTTTGTGCTTGGATTGCAAGACAATTTTCCTCTTAATTCTCTTTCCATTAGAATGTCTAAAAAAAAGAAAATGCTTCTGTTGTTCTAGATTCCATTAAGGGCTAAATTTATCCAAATGGTTAACCAAAACTGACCTTATGTTTCCATTCAAGGTTTAAGCATGTTCTTAGGATTGTTTATATTTATGATTCACTAGCTCTCTTAATTGTGCATCTTAGACTTCTTTCGGTTATAATGCTTGCTTCAAATATTGAAATTAATAGAAAGGTTACCACAGTTTTATTAACTAGTGATTTCCTGGGGAAAAAAAAACCCAATGAACTTCACTGTATAAACAGTGTTGTAATGCTTATCGGCAGCAATTAATAGGGACTTAAGCATTTTTAAAATCCTATTAGAACAATCCGTAAGAGAAAATAAGGGGAACTTGAGTATCTTCCAGTCAGTTTTTAACACAGACCGTAACTGCTGTTAAGTAGAACATTCATGGCTTGCTGCATTTTCACCTTCAAAGGTGTGTTGCCTTCACATAGTCCACATCCCATTAGGGTTTTTAAGCCAAATTAAGTTTCTCTGAATTGGACAAGAATCTCATCCAAAGTACCACCAATAAACAGAAAACCCATGTTTGACACCCTTCCTTTTTTTTTTTCCAACAGAATCCTCTGCCAGGTACTTGTCCTGCCCATCTTTATGCAATGTTCATGCATTTCATGTGGTTGCACTCATGCTCTCTTCTTTCCCCTCCCAATCGTGGTAGGTTTTAGCTGCCAGTGGCTGGGGCTGGCAAGGAGCTGAGCTGGGTGTATTCATGCTGTCTTTGCAGCAAAGATGAAAAGAAGTTCATTCTTTTGGCCTCCAAATTAGTCTTTATTTTCTTTTTCTTTCCATCCAGGTTTTTCAAGTAAAATAAGCTGCTGGCAGACTCCGTTACTTTCCATTTGGCTATTTGTTATTGAGTTATTGATACTTATTTTAGTACATGAGTTTTGTTGCACACTCCAAAACTGGGAAGATCCAGGCTGAATCAGATATGGTGTGGAGCTCTGCTCTATAAAAATCCTGTTGGCTTTTATTTCCCCTCCCCCAAAATTTTCCTCTCATCTGTCTGCAAGACAGAAGCTGGACTCTGTCAGACCCTGTTGTTAGTGATGAGTAGGAAACAATGATGGGAAGACAGGAAGAGAACATAATCTCCACAGAGATCATAATGAAGAGTTTGACTGGCTTGAAAATCTGATTATCAGTCAAGGCAGGTGCCAAACATATGTACCACAAATTCATGCTGGTAATCATCAGCTCAAATTTGCTGGGAGAAGGCTCCATATTGTGCACCAGATATAGCGAACACCCATCCCTGGACTATCAAACATTTCCAGATAATTTCTTGTGGGAAACCATAAATACTTGAAAACTCAAGACACACAAATGGAATTTACTGGACCCAAAGTACAAGAAATGTAATTGTACAGAAACGAGCACTCATTTTCCTCTTGTTCTGAGGGTTCAGAGTGAGCTGGGATATAACAACCGATCTCTTGGCTCTTGTGATCGGTGACAGGACTTGAGGAAATGGTGTGAAGCTGAGTCAGGGAAGGTTTAGGTTGGATATCAGGAAAAGGTTCTTCACCCAGAGGGTGGCTGGGCACTGGAACAGCTCCCCAGGGCAGTGGTCACAGCACCAGCCTGACAGAGCTCAAGCAGTGTTTGGACAATGCACTCAGGTACAGGATGTGATCCTTGGGTATCCCATGGAGGGCCAGGGCCTGGACTTGATGATCCTTGTGAGTCCCCTCCAACAAAAGATATTCTATGATTCTATGATTTTATAACCTTTCCACATTTTTAGGCAGAGATTGAAAGCAGCCAAAGTCTGTTTTTCCTCACAAATGCCTTTGCTAAGTGAACCTGGGGTTTTCATGTGTTTCTGATGGCACAAAGATGTGATGTACAGCTACCTTGTTAGAGCAGACAAGCCTCTAAAGGACATATCCCAGTTGAAATAAAGCTTTTCATTTTGGTGTTAAAATTAATCTAGGAATGTAATGAAACACAGTGTTCATCATTTTGGTTCCTTTTTATAGCTGATTAAGCTGGAACCAGGTAATGAATAGTACATTTTATGTCTCTTTTAAAACTAATCAATAATACTCTAAGTATAAATATGATCAAGGATATAAATTCAATAGAGAAGTCAGAGAAAAGGAAACATTAATTCTGCAGAGAAATTACTGATTTCATTATTTTGGTACAGGACAAATAAATGAAAAATACTGGGGCATGTTAGATATGTACTACCCTGTAATTTCTGAATATTTAAAATACTTGAATGTTCAAATATAAAATTTTTTAAAAACTTTTATTTAAAACTTTTATTAGGCTGATATACATTTGGAGCAAAGCTGGTGTGTAACCTCAAGGAAATAAGCAGTTTTATAAAAATAGAGATAATTATTCCATTATCTGATTAATTTTCCTTTTGTATGTACATGTGTATTAAAAAAAAAATCAACAACTTTTTCTCTTGTCAGATATTTAGGCTTTAAAATATGATGTTAGAACCATCAATATTAACTTCTTTCTTAATTTTTCTTTACAAAGAGAGAAAGGCAAATCTACTGATCTCTTTTCAGATTTCTTATTTTAAATGATACATTGGATCAACTTCTGTTTTATTAAAACTGTTATTTTTATTATACAAGAAGCTGCTCATTATACAAGAATCTACTTCTTTTTGATTCAGTAGAGTACCTACAGAAATACAAGATTTGCAAGGGAGGATTAGACACTGCAGCACTCAGGACTGAGATATTCAAAATTTTGGCCCCTTCTGCTCAGGGGAGTTTGTAATCCATCTATTTCTTGGAGAGCCATGTGGGATCATAGAAGTACCTACACAGAAGCCAAGAAGCTGGCTACAGAACAAGGTGGTGCTTGTCCATAGGAAACTGGAGAAGAACAGAGACTCAAAGACTTTTCCTCCAAAATGTACTGTGTTTCTCATGTGAGACTGGATGGAAATATACCTCTCTTGCAATCATGAGCTCCTTCTTGGACTGAAGTGTCTGAACCAATCTTAATTATTTTGATCCCAGGAAAAGAAGAAAGAATAGCAGCTGTTGACCTCCTTTCCTCAAGCATAAGTTTAAAGATTCGTTAGGTAGGTAGAAATTGAGAAGGTTTCAAAAACACAGTGACCTTCATCTTAACCTGGGATACTTAGATACACGTCCCTTCTTCACTGAACATTGAAATATATCAATAAAAAGGAGAAACAGGAGCGATGAAATCTATCCAGTCCACAACTTCTCAGCAAGGGAAACTTCCTGTGGTATGAAGTTTCCTTGTTCAGGTCCCAGCTGTCTACTGGGCAGAGGGTTGTCCCTGACCACAAGCTCGGTGTCCTTGCTTTCTACTCTCTGTTCTGCAGGAGGGTTGGTCTGATGGGCCTGGGGATCGCACTGCTGGCGTTTGCTGCCAGGATCCCACTCAGGTGGAGCTGCATGGAAAGTCCAAATGCTCAGGTAAGGCTGAGATGATCAAACCCAAATACAATGAGAAACAAAGCTTGAAAACGTTGCTTTTGAATCGTGGCTATGAGATAACCATTGCCGGTGACAGTTTGTGCCTCATTTTTGTGTAAATTCTCAAAGGCAAAAGTGCAGTTGCTGGAGAAAGTGCTGATGAAAAATGAACCATTTATGCTTTAAGTGGCAATAGTGTAAGGTCCAGAAACAGAGCACCTACAAAACCTGATGTTGCATTTAGGGATTAGAAATTGTGTTTAGACTCTCAAAGCCCCATTTTATTTAAGTTTGGTGTTTTTTTAAATGAGAGTATAAATCACTTGAAGAAGTTAAGAGTGAGATTTTCAAAAATGCCCTGCACTGACTTGGAAAAAATCCCCAATAAATATCACATCAAGCAACATAAAAAGAGCAGACTCATTGGCTTTTCTGAAAATGCCCTGTCTTCAGCAAATTTCAGAGCCCTGGTTTTGTTAACCCCCTTCATTTCTGTGCTAACAATCACACCTGGAAGATAAACAAAAATGCCTTCCTTTTTTCTTATGCAATGTATACATATTTAAATGTGCTTTTCCTTCCAGATTTCATGTAACTGGAAGTTTGACTCCGGAAGTTCTCATCCCATTAAACATTAAAAATTATTACTTACCCAACAACCATTAGTGTGAGAATATATATCATTAACTATGAAAATTAATCCATGTGCCCTCTGGGTCCTGAGCTGTTATGATTATCAGTATTGATGCAAAGGGATGAAAGTAAAGATTCTCATAGGAACATAGTGGACCCGGTTTTGGAATTATAGAGCAGAAAATCCAATCAAAATCAAAGTAGCTGACAACACCGGGAATATAAATTGAAGAGATTAATTTAGTTATGAGCGTGCAGGTCAGTAAGGATCTACTTCCAGTAAAATAAATAAACAGCACTTACTGTTGTTTTTTCAATTGAGAGGGAGATCCTCAATCTGTAAGAGGTTAAAAGGTAAAGAATGTCATGATGTGGGGATAGAAATTCCTGTGTTTCATCCATTCAAGTCTTTTAGCCTATTGTTTGTGGGATGAGAGGGTGAAAAATAAATCAATGCAGGTTTCATTATCATATTGAAATAGGTAAATTAGTTATTCCTGAAAATGGATTGATAAACCTGGGGAAAGCAGTCTGCAGGACAGAAGACATGCTGCCTCCAACAGCTCAGTGAAACATCATGGGATTCAGTACAAATTAGGTGGCTAAATCTAACCCGCAAGCCTGAGCCAGACAGAGCCTGTTCACGCTGCACAAAGGCTGAGTCTAAGAAAATGCAATGACCATCACAGGCCAAATAGTTTTGTTTTTAAAAGAAACACGTGAGAACAAAAAAGGACATCACATACAACGGGGCTGAGAGTTTTTTCATATCCTCACAGAGTGGACAGTTTCCCACTGTTTCTATTGGGGTAGGATTTTCCACTGCCCCTTGGGGACAGAATTTACTTCAGCTACTTTCAAAATTTTTACTTTTTATATATTGCACGATATATTCTACAATTGCATATTTTAACTTTATTTAGGTTTTTTCAGCCACTGGAAAATCTCCTCAGATCTGAAAGATAGGCCAATTTTAACACATTATTTACCTGAGCTTAGGCAATCCTGGAAAAGATTTTAGGGCCATTCAGGATAAGAAGAAAGCTCCTTTTTTCTAGGGTTGTGTTGAAACCAAGACTACCTAACAAACCTACCAAATGTCCCATCAGATAATCTGAGTGCCCAGCTGCAGGAACATTTTTGCCAGCAACTGTCCTTTGACAGGTTTGTACTGGTATGGAACTTTTATTACATAAAAACAGAGTTGAAAGTAATTCTTTATAATGGCCCCAAATCCTGAGCATTTCCAACCAATCTCACGAGATCAACTTAGAAAAATGAGGAATCAGTGTTTTTGGGTGACCTAGTTCACAATTTTTAAATTCTTGTGTTGGTAATGTTGCATTCTAGCGGTTCAACATAGAAATGGGTTTATACACATTTCTTCTTTTACATACACAGGAAAATATACACAGTTTTTTTCCTGATAGGCCTGAAATCAGCTTAACTTGAACTGTGAAAAAGCTCCAACTTGAATTCACAGTTTATTTCCTGTATACTTTGTGGCTTTGGATTTTATTCAGTCCCAGGCTAAATTAGTTCCCTTTATAAAACAAAGGACTCTTGGCTAATTGTTTAAATAAGTGAAGGGCCAGTCAAGCACACAGAATTCATGGAAGTTTTTTTTTTCCAAAACTCCCATAAGAAAATGACTCAGAAGATAAGAAAGTGCTACAAGTCTGCCTGTGTGAAGGTGACTAGCACAGGGATTTGTATTAACAACATTAACTTCTGCACAGGACCAAAGAAAGAGTCCAAGCTGGAGGACTGGGATGTTCTATGAGATGCCCGTCCACCTGCCCTGTTGTATTCCTGACTAGATTACTACCAGGTATTACGGTTCTAAAAATCTAATGATACCACCAAGGAAATTAATGAAGTAGGTTCTTAAATTACCTTTTTTTTTAATGGCAAATTGCTTGTTCAGGCAGGTGAAAATTACTACTTTTCTTTTTCATTAAAAACCTGCTAAGGTGAGCTGTACTGCAGCTGCTTTGTGCTTCATTTTTTCTGGAGGACTGCAAAGACCAGAGGATAAGCAGGGGGTATAGTGAGGAGAGACCTAACAGCAAAACACCACAAAGACAAAACGTAATTACAAGAGCTTGATCCTGAAGCCACAGAAATCGATTGCCTGTAGCATGTTGACCTGTCAATCTACTTCTAGTGCCAAAGCTGTGCAGTGGGGGTATGTCATACATGTGAAATTTGACATTTCTGAAATAAAAACCTTCAGTGTTTTATTTGTACATAAGGCACTTGCTGGTCTTTCATAACATTCCAGTGCAGGCTTTTGATTGATATTTTTAAAAGCTTTGTTTTGAAATTATAAGAGACCTTCAAATTGGACCTCGGTAAAATGAACTGAGTTACTCTAATTCCCTGCACTGGCCGGATGACAGCTGAATACCCACTTGATAAAATCACAGAATAGAACTCATTTTGTTTCTCTGTGCAATTTATTTGGTTGTCAAAGTCATTAGAATATGCCTGATAATAAAAGATATATTCTCTATTGTAGATGCAATCATATTGTTTGAAGTTAATACAAGCCTGTTTGGAAACAGCAGTTTCCATAGGAACAGTTTTTCCAAATAAATTTTACATGGAGAAGTATGTCATAAATAATTGGCTCTGCCCTGAGGGAACTGTTAAACACCCAAAAAAATGCATGGGTAGAGAAAAGAAAAGAAAAAGCTATGAGGAACGCACATAATAATGGTAAATTGGAAAAAGTACATATTTTTTCTATTTGGAATTCTTTTCAAAGTTAAAAAATAGAAATGTCCCTTGGTTTTGGACACTGCTGATATAGAGTAGGAATTCATATTTTACCTTTTGGGATCTTAGTCACATTCAAGTCATACTCCATGAAAATCTCCTTAAGTTATATTAAAGCTATACCTTCAGTTTAGTTCATCCATTTATATTGCATACTGCCTCTTTAGCTGAGAAGAATATCCACATGCTTGCAGTACATTTTTAGGAAGTAGATTTCCAAATGTGTAAATATTTGTAACATCTTACAGAAAGGATAAATGTTGTATTATAGCATCTTCTCAGATTACAATATCTCAGGAAGCAAGTGCACTTGCATCCAATAAACAACTGTCCCTGGTAAACGCAATAAAATGGACATTTTCACTGTCTAAGACCTTCATAGGAAGGAAAATATAAGTTTGTTCTTTTTAAACCACAGAGAGATTGGTGGACGAATACCAAAGCCAGAGAAACACAGGTGTTTGCTGATGCCTGTAACAAAACAAGGGCCTCCCACCTCAGCAAGCAGGTGTTAGGTGCCGGTCATGGGTAGGGATGAAAAGAAAGAGCCTCAGGCACTTGTTTCAAGTGATTCTTCAGGAGCTGTGACTTAGGTTACTTAAATTTATTTGTATGAATGGAGGTAATTGGAATTTCTTCTCTTCAGTAACAGGCTTGAGGAGTCTTACCTGAGTCATAGTTTCCAAACTGTAAGGCTCTGGGCATATGTTTAAGTAATTGTTTGCTTTGAATTATATTTTGGTTCTCATTAGTTTTTGACAGTTAATTATAGGCTTGGTTTGGAAGTCTCAGCAGCAATGGCCAAGGCAAAGAACTGCCAGCTTGACTAAGAACTCTGGATAGGCTCCAGATCCAGCTAATTTCTGTGGACACATGATTTAATTTCCTGAGCTTTTGGCCTCTGCCATGACTTCAGGGTGGACAATTCAAGGGTATCTCTTTGGAAAGATGCGCATCTTGCAGAAATTGCTGTCTGGAGTAAAGAGCATCTCCATTAAATGCTAAAAGCTGAGTTTTCTGTTTCTTAGTGATGAGCTAAATTAGGTAACAAATAATTGAGAAGAAGATTAAACAGGAGCAAAAAAATACCATTTACCACAATATCCTTCAGGGCCCACTGACAAGGGAATGACTTATATAGTGTTACCATTTCCAAAGGTGGGCCAATTGGCTATGCTGTCTGGCTAGGTAAGAGAAATTGTCAGCTCAGTTAAAATATACAACTAGAGTGTAAAGAGTCTGAAGTGAAATGTTACATCTTCCTGAAAACTTTTTCTTATGTCAGTGATTAATGACCCTAAATTATTGGAGGTCTCCTCTACTTATGCAACTCAGGCCTCCAATTATATTCTTTTTTATTTGGAAACTCAACACATTTGGTTAGCCAAAGCTCTAAAAGAGTTATATACAGTATAAGGCTGAATTGTGCTATCCAGTGAAGAGCTTGTCTCCGAGTTACTCTTTCAGTGCCTTTCTGCTCTGGACTTGTACAAGTCCAGACCAACTTCCTTTGGCTTGCAGTGATTTACACCACACAAGGATTGGTTTTGCATCAGCCAATAATTGTCAAGGTCTTTTGATAGAAAAATATCCAAACACCAGCACAGTCTGGAGAAATAGGATCCAGGATGTGTGATGGTGGTGTCGGGCCCTCGATGGAGTATGTAACACAATCAATGATTGTTGAACTCAGAATGCAGTCTGCATCAGTTAAAACACACCTTTAATGTCTTGCAGTCTCATTCCTGTGCACTTCACTTGTGACTTAAAAGAAAAAGTAGGGTTTCTTTTTTTGGCAAATATTTAATTGCTTACAAGCCCACTTACACAGACAAAACCAATAAAAACTCAATTAAATACCATGGCTGGTTTTATTTTCACCAGGGACATAAAACAGTGTCTCCAGAGAACAACACTGGAATGCACATAAGAGTCCATGCACGGTTATCTGGAACAGCGTTATGGTTCTTTCTCACACATATTTAATTTCAAAGGAAAGGATTAGATCTGAGGGGGTAATATCTGCTTCTGGGAGGGCCATCATCACGGTAGTCCTCCTCAAGATGTATGTGGATCATGTAAAACTTTCATAGGTAGAGATAAGACACATGGTCTATACAAAATAAGGCAGAAGGATGGTGCTTATGGCTGTAGGTGTCCAGACTTTAGCACAGTAGAATCAGATTCACTGCTAGAATCGTGCTGGCCTGTGAAAGCAGGGAGATCGCTTGGTACCAGACGATCGTAATGAGCAGTAGAAGCAGTCCTATCACCTGTAATTTGATGTAAATGCAGCACAAGCTCTTATGTAGATTCTATTATAATCTTTCCAGATGATGGGCTGGGAAATTGCTATCTCATAAGCAGTTCTGGAGAAAGTGTAACAGAGATGGAATTTAAAGCAGACAATTTGGTTCTATCCCAAAACACAGAATTGCTGATAAGAAACAATAACAGTTGCTAAAAAATGCTACTTGAATGAGAACAATAACATTTCCTCTGCAGGAAATTATCTTAGGAGTGGAAAATACCTAAGTAGTAAATGACAGAACCCAAAAGTGCATAAAAATGTTGTTTCTGACACGGAAAGATTCCATAATCAAGACAGACAGCATTCTCATAGTCACTAATGAACCAGTGTATTGTGTGTACACCTAACGAAAGCGCAGATCTGAATTTGCTCTTTTTGAAACAAAACTTCTTTCATAAGTTGTATAGCCTTTGCTTCTGTTTGCCCTTTCCTTGATTTCCTTCTTCAAAATATCTTTCTTTTTTTCTCTGCAGTCACAAGCAACCCTTTCACATCCAGAACAGATCCTGCTACTCCCAAATATGATAAATTAATTCTACCACTTAAACAATAATGAAGACATTCAGAAAAAAAGCAAGGTATCCTGCTTCTTCCATTTAACTGTTCCCATCCTAAAAACACTTAAAACCCATGAGTCACACTCGTTTCCTCCCCTAGAAATATGATGATTAAATAATAATTGTCATGCTTTAGGGTTTTCTTTTTATTTGCCTTCTGGTTCCTTACCTTGGACTCACTTCACACAAGAAGCTGTTTTTCTCCATAACCACAGAAGTTAAAATTTATTTAAAATTGAAAAGTAGATCTACCATAAGATCCTAATTTCAAGAGCTGGGACTGTGAGAACTACTCTGAAGTTGTGAAACAACAATAAAACCACAAAATTTGGCAACAGTGCAATTCCTCCAGGAGTATGCTTTGGTTTTATGGTTAGTTTCCTCACCGTTGGGTTCAGAATGTGGAATAGGGACTGGTGGAGAAGGCGTTCCTCTTCTCACGGCTGGGAAACTGTGAAAGGTGCCAGGTAGGTCTTGTCCTTACCGTCTCATTTGTGCATTCCCAGGAGAGAGTTGTTCCTGGGACACCTCTTGCCCAAAGGAGGTGAAGGTGAAGAACACAGGGAGATGGAAGGGGTAGGGACACTTTAAATGTGAGGGGAGATGAATCTTGGGTTTCTTATCCCCGGAGGAGGGAGGCAAGAGGAGAGGGGCAATCAAAGGTGAATTCCCTCCATCGTGGCCACCCCAGGGAGCAGCTGAGGTCCCACACCAGCCTTGTGCCTCAGAATTACACAGCAGCCCTCAGACATGATCTAGTGTAGTTGGAGAAGAAGAGCCTTTTCTGCTGGCAGCTCACATGGTCCAGCAGGCTCTTGCCATAAGAATGGTATTTTAAAGCTTATGCCTAAAAAAAGGACTCAGGAAGATTCTTTTTTTTTTTTTTTTTCTTCTCTTGAATGAATGAGAAGTCCAATTCACTTTCCATGGCATAATTGCTAGAAATGAAGATTATCTATAAAAAAGTATGACCTAACCTTTGTTTGCATTTTTTGAATAAAGCAGAAAGTCTGAGAGTGTACATATTCATAGTTTCTTGATTTTATTTTCTTTAACAATACTTTAGCTCAATTGACCAGTAATAATGTTGTATTATAGAGGTTGGTTTATTGTTTAATCAGTGAAAATATAAAGCCACTTACTACTTCATTTCTTACCCTTTTCCTATTTCCTGCTAGACAATCTCGTAGTCTTACGTGCATTGAATGGTAAAGTTGAGCTTCTCAGTGAGAGAGGACAGATGGCATGTTCTTGATAGCTATTTAAACTCTTTTGGCTGGAAATTTCAGTTATACACTGTAACTTCAACAACTATAGAGAAATATTCTCTAGTTTAATTTTGCCCACCTAAAGTCTAGATGTTTGTATTTAAACACCATTTTTGTCAGGATTTTTTTCCCATAATATTATACTTAAGCACAATCTTGAATTCTTTTTTATCACTTTTGGTATGTGTAAGAAAAAGGAGAAATAGAGTACATGTTTTTGATGGTATTCTAATTTTCTAGAGCCACTACAGGGAATAAAACTACAGAAAGATATAAAACCAGGAACCAAAAAAAATCTGGTATCCTAATCTTTGTCTAGATTGGAGACCGGTGATTTTGAGAATGAAAAATAAAATCACCTAAAGTAGTAGTTTCAGGAGATTGTAATATTTTAGGAATTTGGGAAAATTTTTGCCCTTCCAGAATGGAAGGTAGAATATGTGGGAAGAAGAAAAGGATGAGAAGATATCTTCTATTTGGACTTCCTCTAAAGGAATAATTTATACTTATTTTTGTTTCAAAATAATATTTAATTTTGAAGTCAAGCATTTTAATATTGTGTTTTAAGGACTGATATGATCATGAAGTGAAACAGCTGGTAGTTCTCGTTAAGGGCTTCCATTTTCACATGAGCTTTTCCAAACTATTTTTTTAAAGTAAAACAATGGGGAGATGGGTGGGGAATTGACCAACAAGTCAGAAGAATCTGTTGATTTCTCATATCTAGCAAAAAGTCAATCAAATGGTTTTCAGCAATCTTTTTGATATCACATTTCTATGTAAATTTGTTAATTCACTCTTCTGGGGGTTAAAGACATGAAGGTAGGCCGTTTGCTCGAGGGCCTGTGATCTGGTACCGACTGGCTGGAAAGCAGGCTAGGGCTGTTTTTGCCCCACACCTGCCCCCCCAGTACAAAGGTGCACCTTTGTCAGACTTCTATAAAAATCCAGAGATTCATTCTATCCCAGATCTGCTTCTTATACTGTCCCATCTTCAGTTATTTTTAAAGCCTCAAATTTAAGATACAATATAGTGAATTTCCAATTTAAAAAAAAAAACAAAAAAACCACCCCCCCCCAAAAAAAAAACCCAAACAAAAAAAAAGAAAAAACCACCCCCAAACAAATCCACACACAAAAAAACCAACTTAAGGTGAGATCATACAGTAAAGGAAATCACATCAACATTTTATTTGCATCTGTTCCCTGGGGACTGGAGACAGCTGCAGCATCTCAAGTGGTTTTGACTTTGAAGGAATTGACAACTGCCCTTGATGTACTAAAAAGCAGGGGAGCAGGTGGCAGTGCAATCGTCATGAATGGTTTTATAAGGCACGCTTGTGTGACTGGTTCACGATCCTAATTCTCTAGGTCAGCATCAAGGAGGAAAAGTGGCCTCTCTCCATCGCCGCCAGGCTGTCATCACGTTAGAGCCTAAGTGGTGGAAGGAGGTCAACAGCTAATAAATCTTGTGAGCAGACTCACCACTTTCAGATTGCAGTCCCTTTAGAGATTCCTGCTGTCTTTTTCCCTTTACTTATTTTACCCCAGTGAGCCTTCACATCCTCAGAAGCATTTAGCTTTTCCTGGCCTCTGACAAATCAAAACCACCAGGTTTTGAATAGGGAGTTTCAACTGTTGCCAGTTAGTCTTTCAAAGACCCAGAGCAAATATGTTGCCAGATTTTGATTTTACATATGAGCTCTGAGATAAAGGTCCATATTAAAGACAGAGCTGTGCAATTACATGAACTTTCTAAAGGGCATTTTCCCTCAGTAGCTTTGATTAAATTATTGAAATGTTACTACATTAAAGAAAAAGATATCATATGTCATTTAGCTCTCTTTGTTCTTTAGAGATAACTGTGAAAGGGCTGTACTACAGCCTCTGTTATTTCATTGATGGATATTTTCTTTGTATCAGGTTCACCAGTAACTGCTGAGACTCAGCAGAAAAGCAGTCTGTGACCATCACTTTATCCATTTTTCTCTTGTGCAAAAGTAATGATGAGGCAAGAGCAAATGAGAGGCTGCAAGGGGAACAATTAGGACAGAAGTATTTGGGAAAATTACTATTTCCTAGTAATGCTTTATCTTTAATAGTTGCTTAGGTTTCATGCTGTCTTGCTCGAGCGTTGCCATTTCACTTTGCTGTTTGTACTGCAGAGGCAGTGTAAGGCCATTTCCTGCTCCAGAGCAAAGGCAGAGACCCTGAGACAGCTCGACTGAGTTGTGACAGCACTGAGAACCACTGTTCTTCCCTGTAAAATGTGTAGCAAAGTGACATCCACATACTAGAGGTGCAGTATTGCTGCCTTCCAGAGACTGGTGATGACAGGACAGGACAGGACAGGACAGGACAGGACAGAAAGTGACAGGATGAGATATCTGCGTTTCAGACACAGCTTTGCAAGAAACAGATATCTGAGTGGCTGGAGACCAGATTGCTGCATCTGCTAGGGCAATGCCATGTACTACATACAAAGACTGTAGGCTGACTTAAGGAGCCATGGTCATTAGAGAAAGGAAATGTATTGAATGCATATGATTAATTTTAGCTATCTAAATCCCATATTTTCCTATATTTCTTATTATTCTTGGAGTACTAGAGCCTTTATTATGTGCTGTAGCTTGAAAATTGGTAAAGTTAAACCTGCTTTCAGAATAAACATGCTCCTAAGCCAAAAATGAAAATGTCTCGAACCCAACCTCTGATGGTCTCAGGCAGCAGCTGTAGGTGGCACGAGGCAGAGTCGAACAGGGAGGAGAGTGCACAGTGTCTGTGTCATTGATCAGCCCAGCTCAACCCCAGCATGAAAGCACTGCATTTCTCAGAATGGCAGATTAACAAAGGCAGTGCAGAAGCTCTGGCAGTTTGATGTTATGTCTGCAAAAAATAAATAAAGCAGGCAAAAGTTAACATTTATTCTATTCACTACTCTAATGGAAGGAAAACACTCTTCTCAGTCCAATGTCACATACTTTTTTGGTCCATTTTTAAACGTAGATAAACATTGGAAAAGATTTAAGCCCAATTCCTCTAGACTATTTTTTGAGAATTCCTCCAGTTTATAGACACAGAAAAAAACATCTGTGTCTGCAAGGCCCAGTCAAAGCTCTGACATCAAGACCCTTGGAGCCGACCCCATTAGTGGTTTCCACCATGTATTAACAGGTATAGTTTTCAGGACACTCACAGTATTTCAGCTGTCAGAAGGATTGAAATACGTCAAGTCTGTAGGTTCTGAAAGTCAGAGTCTGCACTGATTCTGTGTTTCCTGCTATCCTAGCAGAACACTGTCGGGGCAAGCTGGTCACTGGTGCTCCAGAAGTGCAGATTTGACTGTCTCAGGGGTAACCTCTGCCTAAGCAGACTTGGCCATCATGGCTTCAGCTGTGGAGATCAGCTGATCAAAATAATCATATGGGAAAGTAAAGGCATCTTTATGAGGAATAAATGTTTCGCATCCCGTTCCAGCCTGGGAAGTGCAAACTGTTGCAAGAATTCTGAAGCAGTAGCAGCTGCAGTATGGGAGGTTGTGAGGCTATATGGCTCTTTTCTGTGAATCCTCTTTTCACCAATTAAATATCCAAGAGGCAGAAACCTCACAGGCTACTTTGTCATTGGTATCTGACTCATTTACACAGGACTGTGGAGGATGCCAGCAGCAAAAATGAAGGGCCCCAGGGACACCTTCAGTAGCTGTGTTGGTCACCCTCATCCTGTGGCCATCAGATGAAAAGTGGTAAATCAAGGAGAAAGAGAAGCTGCTTGGTCTAGAGTTTGGTAGAAGAAGCATGAAGAATGTCTGAGGGCCATGGAGAGGGAGGGGCAGGGTATAATCTGTTCTCGTTCACATATAAGTTATGAAGACAGTCTTTCACACCAAGGTACAACACTAATTACACTGTATCTGAAGACCAGCAGGACTTACTGGTGTTCTCAGAGACCAGTTCGAAGATATTTACCCCAGGTTTTTTCCCAAAAAAACCCTATTAAAAGTTACTTCCTGTGGCAACAAAGCTCAAGTGGGTGTTGTGAGGCCAAGGCAGAGGAGCCCCTAGAGGGGCAGGCACGTGGGAGGAGAAGAGAGCACAAAAGGAGGACCAGAGAGAACAGTCTCTAACCTAACATATGCCTTGACATTTCAAGTTTCATCAGTTTGTCTGTATGCAAGGTAATGAAGTTTTGTTGGTGTGCAGTGACCATTTGGTGGGTGATAGATTATGACAACATTACCAATTCTTTTGCTGAAAAGTCACATGGGGAAAACAGGAGAACAGAATTAAATGTTTTTGTTTTCCAGATATACATTTCTTACGTTGTTCTTTAATGGAACTTAAAATTAAATATTAGAAAATTTTATGTTGCCCCTGTCTATATATTCTGTACAGCCTGGATGTGTATAATTCCTTGCTTAAGTGTTTGGCAAATCCACTGCTGCTTTATAAAAACCTATCTCCTGGATGAAATTTGCCTTAGCTTGGAGAGGATGGTGAAAGAAACAGAGGCTGTGCCTTCAGAGGCTGCAGGCAGAACCCAGTGCAATAACTACCTCGGGACACTGCAGATGAAGAACAAGCAATGACAACAGCACCTGTCAATACTACCAGCCTTAGGGGCCCCAAAATGAGTGTGTCTGCTGCTTAAATAGGATCGTCATTGCCTAGGATAAGGATTAGCTAAACTCCCTAGAGAAGGCAAGACTGATTTCAGATGTTTCCAGCCAGCTTGACTGTTTCAGGCCCTATGTTCATCTCAGTCCCATTGCTTTCAGCATTCCCAGGCTGCAGCATTGCTGTGGCTCTTCCCTGACTCTGTAAGTCTGTGCATGTGTGTTGCTTGCATAAGCACCTGCTTGAATCTCAAGTCAGATCTATCAGAATATACCTGGCGTGCCTCTGGAGTCATGAGCATAACCCCAGTTAAAGAGTTGAATGCACAAATGATCACTTTACTTGCATTCAATGCAGGCATAGGTGGATGGCAGATAACACTGCCATGTATGAGACTCTCCTGGTGTTCTTGGATAGTCCTGATTTTGTAATTTGGAACTACATGTGACCGAATACTTAAAATTCTTCAAAAATGGGCCCATTAAATGACAATTGACTGCAGAGGCAATCAAAATCATCTTCAGTACCCTTCTGCTTCATGCTTTATAAAATGCTCTCATAGCATGGTTCAGACCCTGGAGGGACGTGATGTATATGACAAATAGCTCATTGTGAGCAATAGTTCAGGTAGAGTCGAGAACTCAGAATCCATTGCCTTTCAGTGTCACTGAGCTGCAAGTGGTATGGAAAACACCTTGTTCATCGTACCTCTGGAATTATAATAGGAATGAACAGGGGTGGAAAAGTTATATACAAAGCAAACAGAGAATCTAATTATTAAACCTCTTGCTGAACAGGAAAAACAGAACGTCAAAGACACACTCTGGAACTTCTTTTACTACTAAAAGCTTATGGTTCTTTGAATCACTGCTGGGTGAGGCAGCAGTAGAAAACCAGTAGAGAGAAAGAAGAACAAAAATCTACCCCAAAAAAAAAAAAAAGTCTGTATTTCCTTTGATTTACATACTTTATGGTCCATAGCAGACACTGCACTGTCTCCAGAACCATCAGTCATATCTCCTATTCCCACCCCACATGGCAGGATAAGGAACAGTCAGTCAAACCTGAGCAGGAGAAAATGATAACCAGAAGACATCGTTAGCCATGAGCAGGGTAAAGTTGGCCACCAAGGAGCACTGGTGCCTTGATCAGGGATATCATTCTCAGCACTGTCACCAACAGAGTGCACTCACTGGTTTGAGGCAACACACAGCATCAATACTGTTCAGGTGCAGAGCAGGGCTCCAGCAGCTGCTACTCTGCATTTTTCTGCAAGAATCATGGAACCAAGAAGGTAGCTGGCCATCTCCACTCTTGTGTTGTCAGAGGAGGTCTCATCTTTTTAATTAAGTTTCAGTTCACTCATGCTTAATTTTAGGCAGCTAAATAACTTGCCTAACAGTCCCCATATAATTGGAGTCTCTGAGTCACTTTTTGGGTGACAAAACTGAATGAGTTCTGGTAATATCTATCCTGCCCTACTGGTGATAAAAGAAGAGGAATGTAAACATGGTCTCAATGTAAAAACTTTCTTTTAGATCCCTTATGGCAAAATTCCTGCTCTGTTCTATTTCAGGACACCACCTTGTCAAAAGTTTCTCTCATATCCTATTCCTGTTCTTATTTTCTTATTCTTAAAAGAGCAGTTCCTCTGTCTGAAATCCTGCACTCTTGAGGATAATAGAAAGGTTGCAATAGCACTTTGAAATTAAGAAAGACGTATTCTCCATCTGAAGTCAAAAGAATCTTTGATCATAATTATTATTACTGACGCCTTTAGGTAAGCCTGTCAAGGCATCATTATGGCCATTCAGAAAATCCCTCCTACATTTATATTTTGATGCAACACACAAGGAAGGTTACAGCTTGTGCTTGACTCTTTCCTGGGAGCTCAAGTCAGCTGTGACACAGTAAGAGCATCTCAACTTAGTCAAAGCAATTGCATCTCACAGGCCAAATGTCTGGAGGCATAACACAGACAATCTTTTGCAAGTATTTTTTCTACAACATTATGTACAACACAAGAAAAAGATCTTTAATGCACTGTTTTTTTTCCTTTTAGTATGACATATTTTCATTTGGAAATCATTGAAATATTCCCATTGCAATATTCTGAGAGCATGCAATGCAATTAATGTAGCTATGCCTCTGAACAGGGAAGAAAATACTTATTTTATAGAACAGCGTAAATATATATTGTGAGCAAGGTAAAATTGTATCAGTATATTTTGGGGGGAATTCAATACTAATCCCATCAGGACTTGATGTTTTACTGAAATGAGATCATCAATTACTGTCTGCGTTTCCTCATGAGGTAATGTTTTATTTAAATTGTTTCTGATGTCTTCTGACAGTTTAAGCAAATGTAATTTTCATGAAAAGGACTTTTACTGCTTTCAGCTTTTTCCTTAGTATACAATTTCTAATAGAATTTTTGAGGCACTAGTGATTATTTTTATCTTTCTCTGATGTGGATGCATGTATAATATGGCACCTCAAACCTTTACTTTGTTGAGTTGTGATTAAATGTAGAATTAGCCACCTAGACTGTTAAAAATTCAGGAAGTGTTTTTAGATACTTCTATATATCCGCGCATATATTCCTACCCAAACTCCTCCTTCACTTCTCTGCCAAGGAAAACAAATTACTGCTTTATTTCTGCAGTCTAGAAGTAAAGGATAGCTCTATCAGTTATCATCACCAAAATCCTTAAAGCATGGCTTGCTTGTAAAGTAAGTTGGACATCCCCTTTGTTATACATGAAATGGGAGAATTTTGGCTTTCGCATGAAAGGTGACAAGGAATTAAATAACTAGTATAAGTTGAACCAGTTGAAGTTGTTAACAAAGTTCAAAACAAGGAGTTTGTAAGTTAAAAACTTAAGTTTGAAGACTCAGGGGTCATATGAAAGAGAAAACTTTATAAAATCACCTGAGTTCTTTTTGCAGATCAGGCTGTGCTTGAAAAGAGACAAAAACCCCTCACCCTGTGCTGAGAGGCTAAATTTAGCTCCTCTGACACTTGACACCATGGAAAGGTGAATTTTAAGGAGAAAGTTTTCCCGCCTAAAGGTCTGAGGAACACCTCTGCCCGGAGACAATGAGCCATTGGTCAAAGGGCCTTACATCACCCCAGGACTCCATCCAATGAGCTGGGCTTTAGAGGAACTCCACCAATCAGTTCCTGCCTGGGAGGCGGGACAATGGGCGGGGCTGAGAGGGGCCAAGCCGGGTATAAAATCGTCACACAGCCGCAGGACGCTGCTGTTTGCCCGCAGATGTGACAGAGTCAACACTGGGGCTCTCTGCTCAGGGCTAGCCCAGGCATAGCCCGGTGCTGGAAGAACTAGACCGGCTTTCCAATCTTTCTCTTGCTTCGAATTGACCCCAGGCAAGCTCCAGCACTGTTGAGCTCCTTGGGTTGGGTCATTTTGCTTTTTTGTTGGCATTAAGTGTCTCTGATGACTGGGACCTGGATTTCTTTTATTATTTTATTCTTCCTGGTGTTGTGTTTCTAATAAATTTGAGCTTTGATTTTTTTACAAAACAAAGAGAGTTGCCTCGTTTTTGACACCTTGGAGTAACTTTCTCTGACACCCAAGCTTGGATAGTGTCCACATACCCTGTGGTACCTTCCAAAGAGGAAAAATCTCTGTGCTGGAATAAGAATCATCATCATCATCATCACCCATCAAAGTGGTCACAAAATTGGTTTTCTAATGAGAAAAAGTGATTGAAACACAGGAACTTCTATGCTTTCTATAGCAAGTTAGTATGTTAACTAGTTAACGAGTACAGTTTACATTAATTTCCTGTCACCATCAAAACACCACTTCAACAGTAAATTTTATCACAGAGTGAGAACAAAAAACCCATGAGTGAATGCAAGAAACTGCCTTCCAATAACTTATATTCCAGTAAAGACCAGAATTCAGTACTATTAAAGGCATATTTTTCATGCACTTGGTTACACAGCACAAAAACACTATCCTAACACAGTGCAGTATTATTGAATTAACTTTCACTGGAGATGACACTGGAGTGATAGGAACTAAGGACAAATGATAGAATTACATTAATAAAAAACCTGTTGGTATAATCTATTAACTTTCCTCCTGATACAGAAGCAACGAGACAAGCACAAAAAGAAAATGGAAGGTAGTTGAAATAAAAGCAATGTAGACTAGTGATACAGATAATCTCTTTATGACCAAATGGATTCCGGAACCCATTGAATCACATCTTTTAGTTTCAACGAAAGTCACTTCATGAAGCTTTTACTCTCTGATTTGTAGTGGGATCGGCATAGATCTTGAACAATTTTCTTAGATGTTAGCTGAAATCAAGGATGCAACATGATATCATGACATGCCCTCTACATATTCCATTCTTTTTCTGCCTTTTCCATACTTCTATATCACTTTTCATGTACTCAAGAACTCCCTTTCACAAAATAGCCTTGGAGTTTCAGTTGCTTTTCTGATCCATTTCTCCTGATCTGCATATCTAGCAAAACTCAGGAGTAAAAATTACACCAATCAGCTCTTCTCAGCCTATGAGGAAAACAGAAACACGAATTACTATCTCTGAAATTTCTAGGCAGAGACCAGTGTCATTTTTTGACCACCTCTATTATTCCAGACTTGATAGCTCAGGAACCGTAGAAGGGAATCACTTGGTAAATAAGCAGTATATATACTGATCCTCACCTACAACTCTCTGCCCATCACTCACTCCCACAGCTACCAAATTACCGACCACTTGTCTGCATTGTGGTTTGCCTCATGAGTTCTCCACCAGGCACCCTAGGTATAGACTTTCATTCACTGTTACCTGAATAAACTGAAGACATTATTGTCCTTTTCAAGGCTTGAAAGACATAGTTTAGGGATATATGTGACAAATCACAACTTGTAGTCACACTACATGAGGATGAATATTTACCTCCCTGGAGGTGCTGCAGAGGACCCTCATACTTTTGATGCTACTGCCAGGAGAGCTCCAGGTCACAAAAGTCAATTTTAGCACAACTAAAGTATTCCTCAGCAGGAGGATGAGGGTGCTTGGAGGAGGTGATGGAGAAAGTAGATGGATATAAACCTGGTGGGACCATAAAGGGGAGAAATGTTTGGCATCTGGCACCAAGGGCTGGCCAGGAAAGAGTGCTGGGGGGGGGATGGGCAGGCGTAGCCAAACACAGAGGCCTCAGAGGATGACATGTGAGTGGAGTTGGTTCTGGGCAGATCACAAGGGCTTCCAGGAAAAGCCTTGCATGTATCACACTTTGAACACTACAAAAGCATTCAGGGTATTGTTGTGTTGAACCAGTACAACTCTGTATACGTTTTGCCCATGAGGTCAAGTGATCTCAAAATCAGCCTAATGCACCAGGTTTTAGGATTTTGTTTCCGACTTGCTTAATTCTATCAAATGGTAATGGAGATAACTGTTATTAAATGTGATGGCTACCTCAATAGTCCTGCCTTTCCTCTGCTTGAACTCTGAAAGGTTTGGAAAGTTCCACTCAGAAGGTTGCACGAGAGGTTAGGAAACGAGGAATAAAATGAGCAATAAGGATTGATCACCGAAGACCCACTGGTATATCTAGGAGGAGATGTTTCCTGGTTAGAGATCTTCTTCTTTTGTTTTCTAATTTCAGTATTAGATAACATTTAGATTTAATTGCAACCAATATCAAAATTGATTTTTAATGACAAATTGAATTACGGAGTAACAAATATCTGTCACTGAAACTGTCTTGCTGTCTTCTTACTCTCCTGTTTTGTCAACCAATCCAACGTTTTCTTTGTGAAGTACACAGGCAAAGATTTATAAACACAATAAGCACATTTAAATACTCACAGATGTTGGAAAACATTAAAACTAGTTCTCATGCTCTCTCAGCAAACCAAATATGTTTAAATACCCACAGATGTCAGTGTGTTGCAACAAGTCCTCATGCCATATCAGCAAATAAAATTTAAACAGTTGTTTTGCAATGGATGTTTCTGCATAATTGGTGCCTCTGTCATGCTTTCAATAACTCTGCTCAAGTAGGAAAGCCACCATACACAAGCTCCTCTATCAATTCACTGTGTGTCTTCTCAGATATGTTTGGACCAAAATGGATATTGACTTATTAAACAAGGTTTCTAAATCAATTCCAAACATTTGTCCAATGATAATTGTCATTATTGCTATATTCTATTCATTTAGTGAATTTATTCAATTTGCCAGTAGAGCAATTTACCTCAGGGGCTTAAGGAGTGCCCAATTATTAGTATTGCCCAATTAGTTAATTCAGATGTGGCTTTAGCAAGCTAAATTTAAGGGGACAGAAAAATACGCAGGATTTATATAAAATGGGAGACATACTTTGGGACTATGAATGTTGAAATAGTTGTGGGAGCCCATAGTCAGCATATACAAAGGAGGAAATTGAATATCTTTCAGTGCAAGGATAAAAAAATCATGAGTGAATTCATAGTCGATGTGGACTGGGAGGGCAAAGAGACAAGAAGAGCACTAAATGTTAATTGGAAGTTAAATTAATCACATCTTTTATCCCTGGAGGCGTTTAAAAGATGTGCAGACATGACCCTTAAGGACATGGTTTAGTGGCAGACTTGGCACTCCTGGGTTACCAGCTGGACTTGATGATTTAAAAATTCTTTTCAAGCCTAAATTATTTTATGATTTTATGAAATGTGCATAGCCATGTTGTTTAGGTGTTCTCTACTATAAATAAAATAATAAATGATAAGATTTATGTCTTACACCTTAACTTCAAAATACTAAAAAGTGTTTTTCATCTGAGGATTATCAACATCTTAAATTAACAAATCAAACCAATATATTCCACTGCCAAGAAGAGCTTCAGTGGTTTCCTAATGAATATGTAATACCTACATTAACATTTTTATTAGGCATAAGTCATCATTTTTTCATATCCATAAACACAGTGGACCATGCATGAAATTACTGCTTTTCAAGAGAGTGAGTTGTGTTTCCTGTTGTAAAGACTTGTAAACCGTTGCTTAACTGCTGTGTGGTTTCCACTAACAAGGTTCTTTGGGATATCTTTTCTCTTCTGTTGTTCAGGAAACATATGGCATTGACAGAACCACAATTTTATATAATTCATACATTTTACTAACAAAACATAACTAATAACATAATCTAGCCTGGAGGAACTATGATGCTCTAGTTCAACAGCTTCCTTCCTTCTTAAGAAATCTGAAAAAAATTTAGAATCCTGTCTCTTCCACAGAATACTGAAGCTTACAATTTCTTCCAGAGACTTGTACAGACTCCTCATGCCCTACTCTGTCAAAACTGTCCCAGAGCACCATCCCTGTAAATAAATATTCTTCTCACTGAGCAGCCATGGGATTCAGCAAAATAGGAGGCAGGCGTATATTTTTGTTTACTAATACAGTGACTAACGCTAACAAAAAAATCAATTTTAATAACTGCTGGAACAATGATGAAAATAGCAGAGAAGAAAATTGAAACTGTGGAGATCTGAATGAGTAAATCTGAGAGATGTGCTCTTTTAAAGTCAGTGAAGCCTTTGGTGAGCTTAGAGGTACCTGTAAAATTTGAAGTTATCAGGTTGATCAGTCCTGATTCTGAAAGATTTTGTTAACTGCAAATCTACCATTTACCAAATTGGAAAGGTTAATTTCACAACCACTTACTGCCTGACAGGTGCAATGAGTTCTTATAACAAAATTATTTGTCACAAGGTGGCTTTCGACCCCTAGGTTCTACCCTTAGGGCAGGAGATCCCAAGCCCCTGGGACCTTATTGAATTGCTATTGTAATGTAGTTTGATTGAGTGTCTCAACAAACAAAATTTACAGACACTACATGGAAAAGGAAACTATTAACTTGTTAACACTCTCAGGGTTTTAAATAACACTGTGCTAAACATCTGGAAAATGGTAAAAAAGAAAATAACAAAAAACAAACTTAACACTGGAACTAAGGCCACCATAACATAAAATACCTAGCATTTTCACTCCTATTCAATCCACCGCTTAATCAAATAATTTTTGATCCAGAATACTTATGCATGAGCTATTAGTTTTGATCAGGTCAGACAGATTTCCCATTGTTTGCAACACAATTTGATCTCACTAAGCAGTTCCTCCCACGACACAGGAAAAGCATAGAAACATTATTATACAGTTGTTTTGTGCATTTCTGAGCTTATCAAATCAATGCCACAAAGTGCTGTGGCTTTTATGTTAGTGTTGCATGTGACTCCTATACTCTGAAAAGCTGTTAGGCACAGATAATAAGCTCTGAGGGACAGACTGTGATTACTGAAGGTGATCTAAACAAATCTGAAAATTATCTGTGTAAAAGGACACACCCATAAACTGAACCTGTAAAACCAGTCTTTACTATCAGTATTGACTGAAGAGTAGCATATTTTATTATGTTGTGCCCGTAATAATAGATTATAATACTTAACTTCCAAGGATGGTGATTTGGGCATATAAAGACCCATCAGAATTATTTCTTCTACTTGGTGTTAGAGAGATACCTGTCAGCCTATTCTGACTTCCTTGTCGGAATACCTGATTGCTCAGGAAGGATGTACAGAAAAGCAGTTCAAGAAATTCTGGATTTTGGCAGAGAACAAAGGAATCAAACAAAAAACCCAAACATTTTTGACTGGATGTTGTCTTTGTAAATGCCATCTTTAACATGCAGGTATTGTGGTGTTCCGAATGAGCCAGAGACAGGCTCCTGCTGTATAAGTAACCAGCCTAATATCTGCCATCAGAGAATATTGTATTTCACATGTGGGAAAGACTCTCAAATCAAAGTCATGGCAAAACCTGAAGTGGTAAGAACTGAATTAAAAATCAAAGAGGATCCCTGGAAAAGCAAATTTTTGCTTGAATGTTTTGATATATTTTTTCTACAAAACAAATTTTCTGGATGAAGGTAAAATACATGTGAGGGAAGTGGCTGTTACCTAGAACATGAAATGCTCTCATATGGTGGGTATTGTCCAGCTTTTTAAGATTATATCACCACAGCAAACAAATTATATTTTAGTCTGGCTGATTAAGCCCATAGGATACAGTGAATGAATCATGGCAAATCTCACTTTTGGAATTATAATAAAAAACTTGAAAAGCCCTAACCACTTTTACATACTTTTTAAGAATGCTGGTTTTAGGGCCATCAGTTGTCAGTATTTCTACAACATAATACAAGCCTAACCTGCTTTCTAGGTGTTGGAAAATATTTAGAATATAAAATATTAATACCTTAAAGAGTGAAATAACATTGGCCATGGCAGCTATTTTTTTTTTTGCGTGGGTGGTTGTTTTTTTTTTATGTTTAACGTGGCCAGAGGAAAATTATATAGTCTTATGTATGTTTTATGTAGGTTTTTGATGCCTACATAACAGGACTATTTAGCTAGGGGGCTATACTGTACTCCCCAGATATTTTTAATGTTTTAATATTTTTATTTTATTTTATATAGTTTGATTAGCTTTTTCATTTTATTTTTGTAGCTTCTTGTGTGTGTATGTATGTGCGTGTGTGTGTGTGTGTGTGTGTAATCTGTGTTTGCATTTCCTGTTTTTAGCAATGTTAAAATAGATTCATCTATTTATCAGAACATTTTTGGTGGAAGGATCACCAGAACTACCTTTACTAATTTT
This sequence comes from Origma solitaria, assembly GCA_013397895.1. Taxonomy (NCBI): domain Eukaryota; kingdom Metazoa; phylum Chordata; class Aves; order Passeriformes; family Acanthizidae; genus Origma; species Origma solitaria. The sequence goes on from VZRL01002457.1 coordinate 862,523, forward strand.
AAAAGGTTCCCCACCAAACATTCATAAGCAACCAAGTAGTCTTGGAACTACATATCTGCAGCTCAGAGTGCAAGGCTGTGTGAAGAGGTTGTCTGAAATCCCTTCAGCCAGAAAAACCGCCATTGGTTAACAAAGTGTGCATAGCAGTTATGATTTAAGTCTTTCCCCGAGATGCAAGTATTGATTTTTTTGAAAACACTAATAAAATGCACAATGCCTGGTTTGCCTACCTTTATTCCACTGACAATAGTGTTCTCCAGAGTAATAGCTTGTGAGCACATTGATAAGCACAGCAAGTATCCATAATTGTCAGATCACTTCATGCCATCAGCAGGCACTGAAGGTAATTAATATTTAATCATTCATTAGGAACACACAGAGCCAAAAAAGACTATGACTTGCTTTCAAATGTATTGGCACAAAGCTTATGGAAAGCTGTGTGGCTCTATGGCAAACAGCTTACAAATCTAGTAAATATGCTGTAGGAGTGCTATTATAGAACACTTTATATCTTTATATTTATACGTGCACATCCTGTTAGGAGCATCTAGTCTGCAGCATGAAAAGCCAGCACACCAATAAAACCAAAGATCTATGGGGCTGATTATGGAGCATATCCCAGAAAGAAAACAAGCTTCAATTTTAACGCCTGTACTGGCTGCTACCAAACTTCACTGTTTAAGTTCACAGTTTCAGTCTTTATAAACTGGCATCTGCACGTGGGATTTAATACAATTATAATTTTTACACACCAGAAGCCAAGTCCATTCAAAACACAATAAACGGAGATCAGCACGTCTTGATGGTCTGCCAGTGACTGTGTTGCTGCAAATAAGAACACTGAAGGGTTGTTTTTCCCCAAATATACAATCCCTTTTGTGAGATTTCTAGTGTCCTTGCAGTAGACCTCTGATACTGGAAGCCCACTGAGAACATCACAAAAAATTTCCCACAACCCACACACCTGAGACTGCCAGGGTGCGTATGTGAAAAAACCTATCAGTCGAGGAATTGTCATAGCAAAACTATGATTGCAAGCATGCACCGCCTCTGAGACCACATCTTTAGAAAGGAAGCAAGCAGAAAGCTTTTGATCTGTACCAGAAACATGGACTGCAGCTGTGTTGCACACTTACATCGCTGCAGGATGGAAATGCAAACTCATTCACACAGCAGAGCACACAGGCATGCTTACTATGAAAACAGAGCCATTGACTACACCTATTCCATTTTTGCCTACTTGAGACTGCTTTGACCTTTACTGCACAATTGTCGATGATATTTGGCTTCTCAGTGCTAGGAGCTCAATGTAGAACTGCGTCTTCGTGCTTTACCACCAGCATTGTGGTTAATCAACGCTGACACTTAAAAGGACATTGGGATATATGTGTGTGGGATGCCAGCTTCACAATTTTTTCAGAGCGCTTTTCCAGGATGGGAGAAGTCATATTTGGTTTTAATTTTCTGGAGTGAAAAATAAATTAAAATTTGGGTTCAAAATTATTTGTGTTCCTAAAACAAGAGGGGTTGTAAGTGGTAGGATCTCTCTGTGGTGACTGTGTGATTACAAGTGATGTAGTGTTTGTTAGCCAAAATGTGTCAAATGCTATTAAGAACATCTCCACGAACACTATTTGTCATGCCTTGTATTGCCTAGAGAATGGACCCAGACTAACACTGTGCATCCATTGTCCTTAGACCTGAGAAATTTGAAGCCCAACACCTATTTCAGGAGTGGAGGAATCACCTAAGAGTGACTTTGTGTTCCCACTGCAACATCTCCATCTCATTAAATGCAGCATGTAGCAGAGTCTGAATTTTGCATCATGGGGTGTGGGCAAATCAGTCAGAGAATACCCTGATGTTTCTCTTTTGCTGTTATTTCAATGTACCTAATATTTGAAGTGTGTTTTCATGACACAAATTGGGTTCAGAAATTTGACATCACAGTCAATAAACTATACAACCCTAGTGAGAAAGCTGACTCCTCACCCTAGTGTGGCATTCTTATGGGGGAAAGAGGGTGTTACAGCAGGAAATAATCTCAGTCTTTTTAAGATCTTGCATTTTCCAAAACTGTAAAATTTCAAACAACTTGTTCTCTGTTTCTACTGGGTCTTGTCTAGCTTTTGCCTGTGAGTTTAGACAGTTCCATCACTTTTGCTCACAGTAATCAAGGAGTATGAGAATGCCTCTTCTGGACAAAATATGAACCAAATATGAACTATGTAATGATATGAACAAAAGCACAGTGGTTTAGCACAGTCAGATGTCATTTCACAGCAAAGACCATCCTCCATCCACACCTCACACCTTGCTAGATGGTGCTATTTGCTCTGGTAAAGGAAGATGGTAGTTTAGCTCCCACTGCCAGGCAATATGCTGATCTCTAATTGTGCTGAATTACACCAAAAAGAAGTGGCAGTGGAGTCGTCTGCTGCAGGGCTCAGGAAGTCATCGTGAACCTCTAATGAGGAGCTGAAGTTGTTTAGCCTGGAAAAGAGGAAGCTGAAGGAAAGGGTTATAAAGCATAGGAACAGCCTACTCAGGGAAGCTGTGAAGTCACCATCCCTGGAAGTGTTCAGGAAATGTGTGGATATGGCACGTGAGGTCATGGTTTCGTGGTGAACATGGTGGTGGTCCTAAATTGGTGGTTGGACTTGAAAACCTTAAACATCTTTTTCAGCCTTAACAGTTCTACAAAAGCTTTTGTTTCTGTTAGACTTCTCTCCATAGTTTCTTTTTGCTCACCAAAAATATTTCTTAGAAATTTGTATCACATAATATCCAGGATCTCAAAAAGTGCACAAACATTTTTAACAAATAAATTTAACATGAAATGCAATAGTTAATCTTTTTTACCCTCCCTTTTGCAGTCAGAAAATACTTTCTTACTAAAGTTTTCATACTATTAGGTAAGAAAAATATTTAGCAGACCTAAAAGATAGTTGAAGATCACAGAGTTCACATAATTTTTCTTTAAAATAAATATGTTGAATTAGGTGTTCTTTTTCCAAACAACTTATAAGTATCTCTGCATTTATGAAAACAAAACACTTCTACCTCATTTTCATTATTAGTCTATTTAGAATAAGAATTTGGCAAAATTCTAGTCGTGTTTAGGAAAGATAACTTAGAAATAATTGTATGTCTTTTTTCTCCTTCTCTCCTGCAAAACACTTTGAAAAACTTTCTATTCTAGGTGCAAAAATGTTGTCTTTTATTACTGACACTAGCATTATCTGTTTAGACCAGAGGGAATTTGGTGGTTAGAGATCAAGGCACATATATTTCTCCTAATTCCTCATCAAAATATGAAAAAAAAAAAAAATTCCTATCCCTGCATCATTACTCTTATGCTGAAATATTCTGAATCCTGAGTGTAGTGATTAATGGTTGAGAAATCTGCAAACCAAAGAGCTACAGTGAATGTAGCCAAAAGGCATTTCACCCCCAGAAGGCAATTAATAGATGGCAAGAATACTGTTGGTTTGTAAGGTAATGTTTAACTGGTAGTGATGTCACAGAGCTAGGTAAATCGTAGAAGTGCATTAATGGTCCCCAGACCCCAAATCTCAGCACTGATTAAACCTGAGTCATAGACTAATGAAGAGGCATTTAAACCTTCATTCTGTGCCATAAATAACTATACATCATTAAAGTCAGCTAATAAGGAGCCAGAAGATGTTGCCTTACCAGTACAAGCACATTTTAGAGATATTTAGAGACTTTTTTCCTTAAATGATGCATTAAAAATCACACAGAGGAACTACTCAAGCCTGTCAGCAGTGTTTTTTCTGGGAAACTATCATGCACACCGCAAAGAACAAAGTTCTTCAAACACAGAAGTTTAGCAGAACATAAGTTCTTTTAGTAAATGGCACACTTTTAAGTAGGTAGAAAATTCAACAGTAAACACAACCTTTGACTAAAAAGAACCTTTCAGGTTTAGCTGGGTTGGGGTTTTTTTTGGCAAATTGGCAAAGAGACGATTACAGTGCACCCTATCCGTCACATTATTCGTAGGTTACTCTTAGTTATAAGCCATAGATATCCTTTCCACTCATGGTAAAGAGGCTGGGTTTTTAACTATTTCCATACAAGAATTAGCCTCAAAAATTTGTGAGGCTTAGAACAGCAATTTTGCACTAAAAACGCCCCCCTTCCCAGACTTTACTACTCCACTATTGCAATATTTGCAGTGACTGCAACCAAAAAAAGTCTAGCAATGAACCCCAGCACCTATATTAGCTAGTTGCATTCACTTTTAACTATGTAAAGTTTTGAAGCTAATACTGATTCTGGGAAAAGCGTCATTAGCTTGAGAGCTGTCATTTATTAATCTCAAACTATTTTTAACAAATTTAAATATTTTTAATAAATTACAGATTTAATGAAGCAGCACAACCATGGTTTAAAAAATACCACAGTGATTAACTAAGCATGAATATAAATTTTCATTGGTTTATAAGTAGCCACTACATGTTTTACACAAATATATCCAAACACAAGTGCCATTAATAGAATTTTGTTTGCAGGCAAGCAAGTCAAACAATTGAATTCCATGAATAATTGCGAATTTAATTCCATAATTTAATATGAATTGAATTTTTGCTTGGCTTATATGTAAATAAATGTTATTTTAATATCTTTCATCCCAGGAGGGAAGACTTCTAAAACACTGCACTTTTCTGTATTTTATATTCAGTGCAGTTTTTCCTTATTTAGTGCTCTTAGGTAAATATCCTTAAAAGATCCAACCTGAACTTGTTGATATAGCAAAGAAACATACTATCTTTACTTTTAAGCAGAGGCTTATTCCTGAACAGTTTTTCCATGGAGAGTAGACAAAAACCACTGAGACTATAGCTGTCAGTCATTGTGACTTGTGGAGCAGACACAGAAGAAGGAGAGTTTCACCTGATGTAGTTGTTCATAAAATACAGGTGAGGGTGAGACTGATTATTGAGGTGGTCACTGGAGAAATCAGAAGTGCGTAATTGATGGAGAATTTTATGACTATAAATGACAAATGGGTCAAGATCGAGAAAAGAGTCCCTGAGTAGCCGACACACAGTGCCTTGCCCGACTGACTTGCACACATCTCGACTGCACCTGATACCAAAGCAGGAGCAGGGACAGAGCAATTACAGCTTTAACATGATCCCTGACCATCAGCCACTTTGAATAAGTTGGTTCCATCAAATGAATAACTACACCAAAAGTATTTATCTCCACAGGCAGTATGAATATTTGTTGTGTTCCTCTTATAGCCAGCCTGCTCATACCCCAGGAACAAGTCTCCATGGAGCACCCACAAACCTGTCAGAAAAGAAATGAATATCCGACTGCTAAGCACACAAATAATTGTGTACAGAGGCTGGTTCTCCTGGGTGTCATTAACTTTCATAGAGAGCTACACTAAAGAGAGGAAGGTTTTCAGTAGTTTTTGCATTTTGATGGGCATACAGTGACATACAATAAGGAATGCCAAGAAGACATTCCAAATTGTGCATGTTCTGTATCATGCAGAGCCATTTACCTTAAACTTTTACAGAAGGAACTGGTACGATTGATGAATAGGAGACCAAGTTTGCATGCTACTTGATGTAAGAATTAGATGTCTGCTGGGAACAATGTCTTAAAGACAGGGCAATGAAAGTCTTTAAGTTACTTCCCTGAAAAAGGCAATTGGAACTGGCAACACGAAGATTTACAAAGAGGAGAGATTACAATGAGATACAAAATCAAGGATGAGCAAAGAAATTAAGAGAGGACAGTTTCTCAGAGTTTCAAACAGGTTTTTAGAATAAAGTCTCAACAGCTTAATGTCTTCTACTTCTAAACAAAAGGTTATGTTTCTTTTATGCTGTAAAAAAGTTAGTGTTATTAATCTCCATCTTTCTGTCACAACAAAATTTGGTGAGAGGTTGGCAGAAGGGTTTGAGAGCTTTGATATCTGATATAGACTTCCAGTTCTCTCTAGAGACTGGTCAAGAATGATTATTACTGTTCTAATAGCTGCATTCCAGCTTTCACAGTGCTTGCTTATGAAATGCTATTGCTATCAGACCTTGGTTTAAACAGTTATCTAGATGGTAAAACATTTTGGAATTGGAAGGCTGTTTTAATAGGTCACTTTACTTGACCTATCAGGTAAGTGCAAAAAACTGCCTAGGAAAGATCACAGCTGTATCTAAACCAAAGAACTGAAATCTTGGAAGAAAATGAGACTAATTTTCATGATGTCTTCTGCCTTGGTAGCGAAGCCAGTAAATAGCCCTCTGACAAGGTGCCATGAAAGTTGTAGAAAAATGCCAAATACTTGCTTGAACAGTGTGTCGGAGAACTTTGATTAACTGAACAATATTTTCCCTCCCACCCATATAAATCAGTTTCATGTGTGTTAAAGTGATTGGTGTAGTTTCAAGACTACACATAGGAATCTATCTCAAAACAGAAGAGATCAGAAATTCTTGTCAAAGGGAAGAGCCAAAGGCAGTGCTATATCCCAGCACTGTATGCACTATCTGTTAGTGTTAGAACACACTGTCCAGTAAATTGTCCCTCAATACATTCAAAGATCCTTGACCAAAGAGGTTTCTATCATTCACTGTTGTCCATAAGAACCTCTCAGGTGAAAAAATTCTACTCCCACTGTGTCAAAATTTGCCTGCAAGAACTAAGCATTGTACTTTGCATAGCGTCAATCAGCAGCTTTGATTTATGATGAGACAGAGCATCAGACTAACCAGAAAGGGTCATAGTCAATAGTTCAACAGAGGCAGGCAGAATTATAAGGGAAAAACCGTCAGCCATCCTAAGCAAAAAAATAGCCAGGAACAACATTAGTAGCAAATTACTAAACACACAATTCTGGAAAACCCCTAAGATTACAGCTACTTGTTATGATATCACATTATCCAGCTCATTTCAATATGCATGAAGCAAGACACATATCACTTGTCACTTCTACTTTTTTCTTCCCAGCATAAAACAGGGATAACAAATCTCCTGAAGGAACAGGTGGAATTGATGATGCAAACCATTGCTTATGAAAAAGGGTCACAATGCAAACAAGAAGGTTGTTGAAAACAATTTGAAACATGGAACCCAATTTTATGGTTACTGAATTTATATTATTTATAAATTAGCGCGGCAACCTGTCACATCTGGGACAATATCCGAAAACAATTCAAATAGAACCAGGCCTTGTGGATGAAAGCAAAAAGAACAAAAACTAAGTATAAAGGAGAAAATTATTTTTAAAAAGGTCAAAATATGTGTTTGTTTATGTGTAGGAAACAATATACAAAGTCTTGTAATTTCCCTGTAAATACAAAACACTGCACACTTCATCTATATCCACACTAAATATCTGCTAATGTCATTACAATTTTGGCATCATTATTGTGTTGTACTAGAAGGAAAATCAATCCGTTGTGTATAGCATTTTCTTATCTGTTGGGAACAGAAGCATGCTTTTTGTGGAGCTGTGGAATCTGTTCCTGCCAGCTCAAAATGTTACATGCTGCAAATGTAGTGTTAAACCATTTTATAAAACCTGGCACTTCCTCCCTCTATTTGTGCTATAGAAGACAGGTCACATTTTACAAACTTTGCTCTCATTATAGACTATTGCTGGAGTTGAGATACTGTGTTTCCCTTTCTTTCAAAATTTGTGCTACAGAATGACAGCACTTAAAAAAATCTGCCTTTGGTGACCATGAACTGCATGATATTCCAGGTTGTTTTAAGCACAGAATCAAGCTTTTCCTCTTGTGCTAAACCAGAAAATCTGTAGGTACTTCACAGTCTCAGGTGATCAAATTTGGTCAGCACAGGATGGCACAGTGATAACAGATTATGTGTCACTTTCCTCCACAGAGCAAAAAATGGCCAGATGGAGTTTTCTAGAATTTCAGCCAATCTTCTCCTATTTCCAAAAAGCACCTGACAACTGCAAATCGAGTTTAACACTGGTGGTGAAAGTCAATGGACTTAATTGTGACTGATGTTCAAGAAAAAATGTATAGACAAATGCCAACACGTTTAATTGAATAGCACTGACTCATGGACCAGAAAGCTAACTCTAGCTGGTGGGTTTTTTCTGCTTAAAGAACTAGAATATGACAGTTTTTTTGGAACAACTGATAACTTAAAGTTAACATAGTATGCAATCAGATACATTAGAAGTTTTTCATTCTAGTTTCTGATATGGATAGAAAATGAGAATTACGTTAATGGTAGACAATATCAGGATAATATCAGTGTTGTTTCTGCTGCCTTTTGTTCCTGCTTCCCATGACAAGATACCCATGAAGGCTGGTTGATAACTGCAAGGCTAGTACAGAATAGACTGAAAAGTATATCTTTGACATATATTTTCCATTCTATAAAAAAAGAAAGCTATTTTGGATTAGTCACATCAACAGTTTCATTTTGACCCTGTATTTATGCCAGCAGACTGACCAGTGACACTCAGATGTTGGTACCAACCAATGCTGTTATGGACTCACAGAATCTCCTTCTTTTTTTTTTTTTTTTTTTTAACAAAACAAGACAAAAACAAATCCAAGAAATGCCCAGCAATACCGATTGTTTACAGAAGGAAGTCAGGCTTCAGAGTGGTGCATCTACAAGACAGTGTTATAGTAGGAGAGCCCTGAAAAACACACATCCAAAACATATTATCAGTTAGCTAGCTTGGAAAATGCCTATCCTGTTGGAGACCAACAGCTGCCATGCAAGGGTCCTGCTGCCTTCTGCTCACACTCTGAGGAGCTATTACATGAGACATTATACTTCAAAGACATGAGTTCCAATATTACATCCCGCAAGCTCAGATTGGTTCCATAGAGCTTAGGAAAGGAAATAAAAATGAACATAAAAGTTTCCTACAGCCCAGCTCCCCGAGCAGTGAGCACCAGCAGTGAGATGCCAGCTAGCTGTTATCAAAGATCCAGCTTCTTACAGCTCTTCCTAGCTATCAGACATTCCTGAGATGTAGGATTTAGAAAAAGAAAGCTGAGTGCCTGCTTTAACACAGCTAAAAACAAACCCCCTTCCCCTTAGTCCTTCTCCTTTTCTGTTTTCCTGAAATGAGAGGAGTTACTGACCCCTTCCCCCTGCCACCTACAAAAGAAAGTATCACCTGTTCTTTCATTTTTGTAGTGAAGAAAATCTGGCTGGGAGAGGAAAACATCATCCTGGGGACAGAAGTTTTTCACCCCTGCAGGGTGCGATCACTGTGCTTGCAGGCAGACCTGTTGGCAGCTTCCTTCATCAACCCTTGCCCTAGTGTTTTAACACTCCTTTCCTCCTCTCTCCTTTCCCCAAATGACTTAATTTTGATGAGACTTCCCATGACTATTGGTTTCGCCCGCCTACAGGTTGAAGATAAGATAGCATTTCAGCCAGGAACATAAAATGCAACAGGGAATTAAGGTAGATTGAATTTTCTTTTTAGCTTGGAGTGATGGGTGAGAGGCTTTCCTGAACTAGTAAAGGAGGATAGGAAAAGACAAATTTGAAATTTGACAGTACCAATACTCAGAGACATAGCACACTATAAAACACTGATTTCAAAGCACACTGGCTATCTTCAGCCAGGAAAACTCGGATGAATAACTGAAACTCCCCAAACTCCCCAGTTTACTGATTTTAGGCTTATTGAGCCACAAGACAGTAAGTTTTTCCTTTCATCCAAGTTCTCCAGCAAAAATATCTGAACAATAGCATTCAGTCTTAATGAAACACTTCATCTTGTATTATATAGCTTGCTTCCTCATTAAGGCCATTTCTTCCTGGTGCTGGTAACCACATAAACCTAACAAACTCATTTACATAAAGATGCAAAGCTGCTATTCTCTCTCATCTACTTCTATCCAGAAAAAATATCCTCACTGTGATAATTTCAGAGCTGTTTAAAAGCCAAAGGAGAATAATCAGTAAGTTAAATCATCATTCTTGTTGTCTATTAATAAAAGTTATCAGAAAAGTCTGGTTTTGGTGAAATAAGAACAGCTGGAAAGACAAGAAAAGACAGCTAGGGACATGGCTGGGTACTCTGTTTTCATTGATTCTAGACCGGTGTGGTCTATTGGGAAAGTAGTTAAACTTGTTGGGAAAGTTGCCACAAGATATTGAGCAAAAGGAGAAGGAATTTACAAAGTGCTTGTGCTTCCATTTTGCAAGACTTCCCTGTACTACAGCAGGGAGCAATACACAGAATTGGCACGATATTTTTCTAGAAAGAAGGAGAGAAAACCAGGCTGTGACAACTTTTGAAAGGAGAGATCCTAACTACAGTATGAATTATATTTTTTGACATCTAACTAGGTCAGCGTGGTGTGCCAACTATGAGACGGTTGATTGTTCTAAAAATACTTACTGAGGTTAATAATCCAAACTATTATTCTTGTTCAAGGCTAAAAGCCCCATGTTGCAAAAGGTTTACAGTGTACATTAAATGAAGACAACACTGCACAGGTGAATGACACATGACCCTCAATGATACAGGAAGGGTACAGACCTTCAGTAATAAACATGAGGAAGAATGGGAAGAGATCCCAACAAAAACTAAGCTCCCAGAAAAAATTTGGAGTCAGTAGATAATTAAATGTATCTGAAAAGAGAGAACATAAGTTTCTCTGCATCCATTCTTTGGACTTGAATCCAAGCTTTCAAATCATAAATTCTATATGCGCATGAAAGGAACTGGATCTCTTAAGAGAGCAGATGAAAAAGTCTTTAAGCTAACTAGCAAGGTCAGTAGATCTATTTAACTCATAATGGTGAATTCAAGTATTATTTAAATTTCTTTTTCTTCCCTGGAACTTAATACCTGAGCAGAGTCACTTCTGTCCCACTCAATGTCAGAGCATTCTCGTGATGGAACACAGATTTCCATTTTCATTTAAAAAATGTATAGGAATATTTTACTCAGAGAAGAGGTAGAAGAGGTCCGTACTGTAACACTTAGTGATTTTAACATTCGGCTGAGTGGGAGACTTGATCTTCTCAGCTTAACATTTTGACAGCCACTGCCACCACGACAGTTTCCTATGTAGCATACTCAAAATGCAGCTGTCCAAGACTGGGCTTAGCCTTTCTCTCGTCTCGTCAATGCTGAGGTCCTGGACAGACATCTTTGCAAGAGTCACAGGCAGCCTTCCTTTCATCTTGTCCCTATTCCCAACACGATTTCTTTTTGTTTCTAAAACTACTGAACGTTTCAACAGCAAAGCTTAGAGAAGCCCTTGGTAGGTATCCAAGCCTGTCAGTGCTTTAGGTGAAGAGTGTCCCAGCTCAGATAGGTTTGGGCTTGTTCTGTGCTGGGTTGCAAGGTGGTATTATGTGGTCATCATTGAAATAGTTTCCAGATTTGGACCCTGCCTGGGAAACTACCAAGATTTTAGCTGATCTAGTGAAATAAATTGGAGTACATCCATCCTCCTATGCACATCTGGATAAGATTAACTGTTTTTCTAAACCGCTAACTTGGACAACTAACTAGTTTGCAATGAAATATTTCTGTGGGTTGTGCCCTGTTTGATATAGTGACCTACTGCTAAGTATAACCTAATTTCAAAATTTAATGGTGAGCTTTTTCCTCATTTTTCATATGCACAAATAAGCACTATAATAATGTAAGGGATTCTAGAAGACAAGCCTAGTTTCCAGATACAAAAAGGAATAAGGATCATATTGATTATATACTTGGAATTCCTGTCTTTGGAATTTCTGTTAGATGGCTCTCTTTATAGGATATTCTGAAGACAATACAAAAGGGGCAAGAAAAAGATATAGAATTATGTTGCTAGATTAGAAATGGATAACAGGAGAATTACGAGCATGTCCAAAAAGCTGGTAAACTCTGGTGATATCCTTAAAAAATTACTTTTAGCAATGAGATGTTGATAATATAACATCAGGTCCAAACATATTTGAAAATTGTGACCCTAGGAAGGATAGGGCTCTGAGCAGACAGCAGTTTCCATGGTCTGAGTGTCCAGTAACAAAGATGTTCTCTGGAGTTTCAGAGCATGCATGCAGGAGTTGAATGGACAAAGATATAAACTGGTTACTGGAGCAGATAACAGACTGAGCTGCTAGATAAGGAAAATATCAAGCACAGGGAGACAGAGTGCCCCAAACCTAGTTCCCAGTTTCTGAGATGTGCAAGCATCTTACTACACTTTTACATAGTCATGAAGTGCTTCAAGAAGAAGCTGCATGAAAGTTAGGAATAATGATTAATTTTTTTTTCCTACTTAATTAGAAAAAATTGAATGCAAACAAGTTGGGCAAAAATTGGAGGAGGGGGGAGGGTAAAAATTTTTCTGAGCAGGAAAAGGACATTTTACACTTAGCAGAGTACTCTTTGCTAGGCAGTAAGTCTATATGACAAGCCCTTACAGTGCACTCCTATGTTTTTCCTGACTGCGGGCTGGCTGAATATGAGACTACAGCTTCACACACTCCAACGTTACTCATATCAGAGTCTGCTGCTTAAGCTACGTTTCTTTTATGAAAATATCTACTGACAGGCTGAACCTTCAGGCATTTCTTACCCTGTGTCCTTGTGAGCTCCCTCACGGCAGCAGACCAGTCCAGTTGTTGACAATCAAATGCTGCCTTGCCGTAGGGCCAGCCCTGTGTGTGACAGGGAGCTCTGTGACTCTGCTGCAGCAAGACTGTGGCGTCTGGGATGGAGAATCAGCTTGGCAGGCATAGCAATAGCTAGGATATCTGTAGTGCAGGTATTCAGGAATATGTTTTTATATTTTGCTGTGTCCAAAAGTGGACAGACACTTTGCTTGCATATGCGTCTGGGGCTGTGGATACAGAGCAGGTCTGGACTTGGGATGGTCTCAAATTTATGTTTGTAAAGCAAAGAAAATAAGGTTGAAAAGGTGGTGATTGTTCCTCTGTTAAAGTCTATGTTTCCTCATTATCACAGAGATCTAGACAAGGCAGGATGTCTGAGAGTCCAGACAAGGCAAAGAGACCCTGGTCTTACTTTCATTCTAAGCCTTCTTTGAATGAACAAAAAAAAATTTAACTTTTCTTTTTGGCCTAAACTTCTCTAACACTCAATAACGCTGGGATTATGTGGACGGCTGGTCACTAAATTATGGTCTGCAACAAAATACTGAAGTTCCACATTATGGTCAATGTTATTTGAAATCAGATTGATTAAGTTCCTCCATCTGTGTGCTCCAAATGATTGACTGCAGTGTAAAAGTGTCAGAACTCACAAGAGAAACAAAGGTGCAGAGAGGAGCTTCTAGCAGATGTCACTTGAAGAAGAGCCATCAATTTCCAAAACAATAGGAAATACGTTGTTGCCTGAGCCAGCCAAATACACGGCACATTGATTAAAGACACATTCTCTAATACAACAATCAATACTCTCTGTGAAATAAGTACGATATTAAGACTACAATTTCCCTTCTGTAGAAAATTAAAATTATAAGACCTTAATGTAAACAGATGAATGTCAGACGAAAGCAACAGAACTTTTCACAGAATTGTTTAAGGTCACCTGTTTTTCAAGGGTGTTTTTAGCACTGTGCTTCCCTTAGCATCACTGTTAACTCTTGCCTAAGTATTCCACTGTTTCTCCCTCTAGAGCTTTCTGTGCCAATCCAGCCATTCATGCTTGGCTGACTGAGATCATGTTTTATGATGTGTAGTTCCTGTTGCTTTCTTTCTCTCTGGCACCTTTGTTCTAGTTGATTCTCATTAAGAATTAGTTAAGAGTAATATGCCACTACAACTAACACACTGGCCCATGGCTTTCTCTCTGGTCATTTCTTAGTCTCTAGAATGCTTTATTGTTGGATTTTGGGTTTTACTTGTGGTTGATTTTTTTTTTTATTTTTAACACAGTTAGGAAAAATACCAGAGCATTTTCCATTACATGCACAAACTGTTAGCATAAGTGTCTTGCACCTTGGTAAGCCTTCTGTTTCAAATACTGCCCCAGAAAAAGCAAGGGATCATGGAGGTGATGAATCAGACTATGCAGAATAAGTTTTTGGGATGAGCAGAGATGGAAAGTATCAGGTATGTGTGCTGAACAGGGGAAATTTTGCTTTAGAGTGTTTAAAGTTTATTTCCATCTCTAACCTTCATTATTAACTTGAAAAGGAAAAGCTATAGGCACTAAAGTCATCAGGACTTCTGCATGTGTTATTGCTGGCACCCAGAAATAATAAAAAGAATTGCTTTAAATTTTGTGTTGTTTTGAAAATAGTTAGAGGGCAGATTCAACCACATGTGGATGATGCAATTTCATTACATGGCACTGTAGATGTGAAAACCTTGCTAGAACTCCTCATTGATTGAATTTTTGTTAGTTCATTCAGGGTTAGTTTTATTTCTTTTCATACTTTAAATAACACTACCGGACACATACGGACACACACACACACACATACGTATATATATGCATATGAAGCAGGTAGATTGGCAGTTGTCTGGAGCAGCAGACTGCCACGGGCATGAGGATATGCATAACTCCTGCCAGAGCACTGCAAGCCAAGGTCTGGCCGCTGCTGCTGGAGCCAAATGCAGAGCAGGGGCGTGTGGGATGGTGCCTGCTGCTGCTGCAGGATTGTTTGGCTACAGCCAAGTCCATTCTGACTTCCCCTAGCTCGCATCTGGCCCCCTGTGCTATGGCCCTCCTGCTGCAGGAAGCTGAGCCAGGGACCTCAGTGAAGCCTGGTGGGCTCCTTGGCACAGCTCCGTATGTCCCCTCAAGGATCTGGCAGCCACAGGAATGTCTGTCACCTCAGCGCCTGGAGCTCGTGTATTGCCTTGCAGATTCAGCTGGATGGTCACAGCCCTAAAATCCCTCCACAATTTTATTTCTCTGGTGAACTCTGATGCTTTCAAATTATAGTCAGCCATTTGGAGCACACAGATGGAAGGAAATATAACAAAATTTATTTTCAGGCACACAGACCATAAAGACACGGTGGAAGACCATTCCCCACTAGGAAGAGTTTCAAACTTTCATTTTGTCGTAAGTGGGACCACAATCAAGTGACAAGCCATTGCAAATGACATCCCAGCTCTCTCCTTCTTTCCTGCCTCTCTTCTTCCTAAGGCAGGATTTGCCCAGCCGCAGTCCAAACCAGAAGCCTCCTTTGGGGGAGATGAAAAACTTAATTTGCCTACATTTGTGAGAAGTCTTGCATAATCACTGAATTCCAGCCAACCCAACATACAAGTTAGTATAAAAGGCAAATGATGGCCAGTGACAAAACAGAATGTATTTTATGAATAAACCATCCCCAAAATCAAAACATGGAGCAGAAGAAAAATCTGTGGTTTATTCCTATTAAAAGTCCCTCTATTTAACATATAAGCCCTGTTTGTTGAAGCATGTCCTATACAAGTAGTTTGGGAATGATATTTTAGGGGATTTTACTTCTTGGAAATAACTCTTCTGAATGAGCATAAGAACTTCAAACCAGGTAACATCTCAGCTTCCCAAGAAGACTTGCTTTCCCAGGCTTGATAGATTTCCATGACTTCAGCTATAATGTTGTGCTATGCAGCTTCCCTTGGCATCCTTTACTTCTTCGGAGTAAAACCTTGTCCTTTCAGCACAAACCACCTGCTGCACTGTGGAGGAAGCCTTGGGAGAGCTCAGCCACTGCAGTGCTCTACAGGACACTTACCCCTTTCCTGAACATGTGAACACAGGGAAGGAAGAAGCACACAAATACAAGAGTTCAGTTCAAACCCTTGACAGAAAGCACTGCAGGTTCTGCCATGGGTTTTAGAAGTGTGTTTTGGTATCCTGTGGTATTTTTCCATGCACCAGCAGTTGCACTGGCTGTGGTATTGCTGTTTCCACTAGAAACAACATGAAGAAAACAAACAGGGAACAAAACTGTCAGAACAGGATGTTGCTGGGGGGTGAGGTCATGCCCAAGGCAAGGAATGGCAGGGTGAGGATTATATCTGGACTGGCTGGAATAAGGGGACCATGAGATATATACGGCGGAGGTACAGTATGGCAGCTTGAGTGTCAGCCGCACAGTTTAGACTACCCATGCAGCCCAGAAAAAGTGGGGTTATCCTTCCTGGCAGGAGAAAATGCTAAGAGGAAAAGTGAGGAAAATTAAGATTTTCCATCTAAATGGTGTTGGAAGCAACCTTTCAGAGAAAGGTTGGGGAGCTCACGGGAACAGTCAAATCTTTACATACTTGCAGGTTTTATACCCAGAAAAAAATGGGGTTAAAGGTTTGGTTTGGCGAAGTGCTCTTTTTTTTTCTCTCAGAGAGCAGCTCCTTACTGTTCCTCCCTTTGTTCCTTGTACTCCCTATAGCCCTGTGGTTTGCTGTCCCTGTAGGCACTGGCTAAGCCTCAAAGGCAGCCAATCTCATACAAAAAAAATGTAAATGAAAAGAACAACAGATAAAGGCCAAAGGCTTTTAAATGAGTTATTCTTCATGATGTTTTTCTGTCATATGTAATAAAGTCAGCTGCATTCCTTGTCATCTGGATGCATTCCAGGGAAATGCAAATTGTCACAACAAATAGAATAACTGGGCAAGAAAATGGTCTTTTCAGGCCTCTTCCTCTTGGGATGTTTCATTCAGTTATTTCTTAATGTGTTCACTTTCAGGTAGGTGTAAAAAAATTCTCCATGCTAATCCCAGTATGATATAAGGAATTGAGATATGATATGGGAGAGCCACTTGGAAACTGTGCTTCTAAAACAGCATCAGATACTTTATGTTAACTGGTGGATTTTAACTTATAAACAGCTATTTTATGGAACTTATTGACATTGAGATATGCAACTTGTACAAACAAGATTAATAGTTTTAAGAATAATATCACCATAAAAATTCGAGGATCGCAGATCATGGATATTTAGGTAAATTTTGGTTTATGTGATAAACCAAATAAGCTTTTGATTTCATATGCTGTGATGACAGCAATCAAACATGAGAGAGAAAAATGAATGTGTATAAATACGGAAGATAAAAAATAAATACAAATGCAGAAAAAATAAATCAGAATTTGTTTGATAACATATTTGAATGAATAATTATTTTGACAGTCAAATCTTTCCATTATTTCAACTTTAATCTTACCAATGTCAACTTTTAGCCATAAGCTGTTGAATTTTGCTATTAGACAAAATACAGTTTGGGGTTTTTTTCCTGGAAGTTGTGAATGACGGTATTGCATGAAAGTGTCTGTCAGAGAATTACCTGAGATACAGACTTCCCTGACAGAGTGACAGAGAAGATATTATTAAAAGCAAGGATCTTCAATTTAAGCTTGACATAAATGATTTTGTAAACTGTCAGGGAAGACAACTAATAACTCTGAAATGTCCTTCAGAAGGGCAGCAGTGATGAAACCAAGCCCCGTGGAAGCCTTGTTGAGAAGAACAAGCTCCTATGGATCTAGAAGGGGGTTAATTATGCTTCAGACTCGATCAGTGATCCTGCTGCATGTCCTCCTCAGCAGGAGCCAATGCCCTGGATGCAGCCAGAGACGCCAGACTCTCACTGGCTTTGTGTCAATCTTAAGTTCCTAAAGCTGCTGTGATATGGACATTGTCCCTCTGCTTTTTCTGTGTGGTTGTCCAGCAATAGCCTATGCTCTCGGAGAGACCATAGGCCAGGAGGAAGCTTGTTTCCTGAAAGGAGGAAAAAAAAGTTGATATTCCATAGCTGTCATTATTTGCATTCAGAAAGAGAAAGTCTTGTGACATTTTTCTTTCACATTGAGGCTTCTAATTTAAAATATGTTTTCCCTGTAAAGATCAGTGTTCTGCCACCAGAGGTGTGTCAAGAGAGAGGGATGGAGATGGAAAAGTCCTTAAAGGAAGAGCAAAGGGAATTGCTTTTTACATAATCTTGGGTGTGTTAGCTATCTCTGTCCACCCCTGTCTCTGTTCCCAGGCTGTGGCTCCCTTCCTAGTGACCTGCAGCAGAATTGCAGGAGCTTCTGATTTTTATCTGGAGAAGGGGACGTGAGCCTTGCCCACCTAAATCCTCCCTTTCATTTAGGCACTTATTTTGCCCTTATAAATATAGTAGGCAAATACATTATACCCTGAATTAATTATCTATGTAAAAACTATATCAAGCAATAAACAGACCTGAAGTGGTAGCCTAAGGAGACATCCTGTACACTCCGGTGTATCTTCTGCTTCCACCGTCTATTAAAATGGAATATGTCTCTTCCTTCCACCAAGCGTAAAACTGAATAGTTGTAGTTCCAACTGAATGGGGACCAACATTTTTCTATAATGGATCATAAAGAAGATAGGGATTAAATTTCCAACTAGAATGTGACTCATCCTTCATTTTTGTCAAAAAATCTGTGCAACAGAAAATGTATTTGCCTAATTTATTTTAAATTTATGATTAGCAACAAGTTTGAGGCATGATGACAAATAGAGGTTTTTAATGCCTAACTACTACATTAACAGAAAATTCCCTTTATGTGCAGGACCAGTGGTGCAGCTGTCTGACTCTGAGAGCCACTTACATGAAAATGGGACTTGTGCTTCAAAGCCTGAACCTCCATTTGGCATTTGCTGCTCCATAAAATAGTCCAGCATACCTTAGATAGCTGCTATCAAGGTATAATAAGTATTATTTTTCAGACCATTAATATATTGTGGACCTGGAAGAATACCATTTTAAGCCTTCTAAAAGCTTACATAAGACTTACTTATGTTTTAGTTAAGTTTATACTCAGCTTACTAGTTTAGTTTAGTTTAACAGACAGTTACTCCCTATTCATCTGCACAGAGAAATTTTTATTATTTCCTTTCTACCCGCTCTCCCTGAACCTCAAGTCCAATAGCCAAGCAATGTTAAAGACATTCTGAAGTAGTCAGTGATAAATCTACATATCAGAAATACATGATGTAGGAAATACATGCCATTTCTCTTATTTTGGGTGCTTAACATTGGATTCTGCAGGAGATAAAGCTGTATGGCTCAGAACTTAAAGTCATGAAGCCTTAATGCTCTTAATTTTGTTAAGATTAATTAATTTGTGTCAAAATGTTTCAATACTGTCATGGTTTAGGAATGGTGCTCCCCAGTTCAGTGCCTCCACCAAGACTCTCCCAAACCAGAGGTTGCTCGCATATTCCCCCCTCCTTCCTGTCCCTCCCACTCCGTCAGGATGGAGTTGGGAAGTGGAGGCACAAAAGGTGAAAATCACAGGTTGAGAAAAGAACAGTTTACTAGGACAGAGCAGTATGGTTTCCTCTCTGATGTCATATGAGGGAAAATCCCTTTCTTGGATTAGACTTACATGCCTTGTAAGTAAAATGACAAATTCCTTAAGATTGTGAAAACTAAATTCACACATTAAAGATTCTTGTTATAATTTTTTATGCCTATATGGTTTCCCAGACTAGGTAAATGAGAGCACAAAACATCTGAAATTTTCACACCTAAAACTAAAAAAAACCCAAAACTCACAAGTCTAGAAATTATGGGTTATGAACTGAATCCTACCAGTAAAAGCAACAAAGCTATAAAATCTGACTACGGATTTAGGGTCAAGGGTTCACTATGAGGGTGCCAAGGTTCAGGATTCACTATGCTACAGTGAAAATATTCAAAATTAAATCATTTGGATGTCAAATGTTTTGGAAAATGACTCAAATAAAATGGAATTTAAATTTCACCACCCTTAAACTAAGCCAAGCTAAGACTAACTTCTGAGCTCTTTCAAGGACAGCTGTATTTTGGATACTGTTTTAGATTGCCCAGGGTAGAGGATTTTTTACTGGTGTCAGTTTGATACCTACACAACTAACAAGAAATATTTACAATTTAGGAAGACAGTACAAAATTTACAATAACCCTTGCAGATTATAATATATCATATCATATCATATCATATCGTATCGTATCATATCATATCATATCATATCATATCATATCATATCATATTATATGTTACATTTATTCAATAAATTCTCCTGATTTTCTAAGCATCCTAAACCAAGAATTGTAAGTTTGATCTCAGCATGCCAGTGAGTTTGGACTCATCATCTGACAGATAATTTGTCGCTAATTTTCCCAGTGGCAGAACTGACTTGGCTGATGGGCTCAGCTTTGCCCTGAGGTGAGTGTGCTGTCACGGCTGTGTCCAGCCTGGGGCAGCTGAACCCTCTTGGCTCAGAGGCCACCCTGCAGCTCCTTGCTTTCAGCACTGCCCCCCAGACAGGCAGCACACCTGCCACGGACTCATGCATGTCTCAGTCTGTGTCCCTGTTGTCATCTCAGCATCTCTGCCCTCATGCCTGGTGTGTAACAGGGATATCTACTGCTGAATTCCAGAGGCTGGAACACCCAGCCAGAGATAGAAAGGTTTCTGTGAGCACTTTCTGGCTGACCTTCCTAGCAGCTGAAGGGTAGGTCTTAAGTACTTTCTTGGCTCCAGGTCATTTATGGAAGCTTAACGCTCACCAAGAAATTACAAATTACACCCTCTCATGAGCTTTGGTTCACTCAGGCCTAGGGAGCTCTCCTTTTCATTGTAAAAGGGATTTTCCCAAGTGCAGCCTCAATCCGTGACCCTGCACTTCTGCTCTTTCAAAATTCCCAGTGGAATGTCTTTATATTTGTAACTCTAGCAAAGGATTTTTTGGTCCCACTGTTGCTGTACTGAGAGGAGAATCAAGTGCTATTCATTTACTTACCCATTTTATTTTAAGAGAACAGTACAGACTTGGATGACTCAAGCTGATATTAGGTTAAACATCTGTGATTTTCTTTGATTCCTTTTTCTTTATTTGTTGCATTTTAAAATAATAAGTGAAACAGAACCAATCAGCGAACTCCATCCATTACTGAGTCTGATGGACAAAGGATTGGAGAATAAAGTGAAAGTGCAATCAGAATTACTTGAAATGTCATGGACTTAAAAATAAAAACCACTATGATAATTCCTACTCTGGATCAAAAGTCAAAGCAAACTAGCTTTTCAGTGGATCCTACTGTGATACTTTGACTGCTCTTTGTAGGACTGAAAGGTATAGCAAAGAATTATTTAATATGAGCTCTGCTATGTATAATCTTCTCTTTTTTTTTTTTGTGGTTGATTCCGCAGCACCAAGGGTAAGAGTCATGATTCAGAAACCCTGAAATTCTAAGTGTTGGAGGGTTCTTCCTATTGGATGAGCACAATAACTGAAGAGCTCACAGTATGGAAGTGGAGCATAAAACCCAGAAGTATGTGGGGATAAAAGCGTGTTACAGTCTAGGGCACTGAGGCATCAAAGAGACAAATCAAGGGCCCTGAATTAAATGCCTGTAGCCTTGTGATTAAAGCAGTCTTATAGAGCACAGCAAGCATGGAGCTTAATCTCTTGTATTTGTTGGGGAAATTTAACCCAGGTCTCCCACCTGCTGAGAGAACATTTGATATTTTTTTCTATGCTCAGTTCTTTAAAAGAAGTGTTCCAGTCTTCCAGAGAGACAGAGGCACCTGCATGACGTCTTGAGAGAGATGTCAAAAGTGTAGGGATAGAAGAGAAAAAGGTGACTATCAACTCTTCTTTCCATTAAGGTGTTTTCTTTGTTGCCTGTTTTCAGGTGGTCTCCCACTTAATCTAGGAATTTAAAGATTTTTAATATAACACACTTGTCTCTCCCATTGCATTGCACTGGGGTCTGTGTCTCTGGCATCTGCATGAGTAACCTGAAGGCAGAGGGCAAAGGTGGGAGGAGAAAGAAGACGGGAAGCAGGAATTTAAAACCAATCAGATGCAACTCTGATCACCCACGCATGTCCATCCTTCTCACTAAATCTAGCTCTTAGCCCTATTCTCTCAGAAACTGAAGGAGAAGAACAGCCTTATGATTGAAAACCAGCCAAAGAAGGGATCAAAACGCCCCCTGGGAGAGTGCCAGCAGTGCATAGGCTGTACTCCATTCACAAAGGAGGGATTTCTTACCTCCCTCTCGTTGGCTCTGTCCCATGTTTCTGAAAATCCTCACCGCAAAGAGAAAAGGAAGCAAAATGAGTGATGTCCAGCAAGTGCAGGGTTTGATTCCATAATCATACTGCTCTTTTATCCAGTTACAGTTTCATGTAAAATGCACACAAAATCCATGTTCAGGAGTCAGAGTTTGAGCTATATTTCAGTCAACATTTCAAAAACAGTGCTCTCCCTTTTCTGTCACAGCTTTAAATTTCATCACTTTTTCCTGCTAAACACAAATGATTAGGATCATCCAATCTGCTCTTCTATCTCATGTACTTTGCTAGATTTTTTGTATTCACCACTGCCTAAATGTAGGGGCTTTTTCCATAGAAGGAAATGAAAATTAACGCGCGCGCGCACAAACACACACACACACATGCACACACACCTCTCCTCTTCCATCTACCTTTCCTGTAATTAATGTTTTTGCTTGGCCACTTCCATGGGAAAAGGAATATGTGTTTAAAGCATCGCCGAAATCTGGAGATAAATCCTCTAAGCTTTACTTCACAGCCCAAAGTGGTGATGCTGCCACCTCCTCCAGAGACTGGTGATGCACAGAGCTGTGTCTGTGTTCGGGATTGGTGTGGTTTTGGTAGCAGCAGTCTACCAGGGTTGTTTTCTCTGAGAAGCTGCTGGAAGCTTTCCCTCCATCTGACAGAGCCAATCCCAGCTGGCTCCAAAACAGATCCACCACTAGCCAAGGCTGGGCCCATCACCAACAGCGATAGAAGCTCTGGGAAAAGAGAGTTAAGAAAGGAAAAAGAAAAAAAATACCCTGCACAATTGCAGCCAGAGAAGATATGGGCGAGAACATATGAGAGAAAAAGTCCTGCAGACACCAAGATCAATGAAAAAGGAGGGGGAGAAGATGCAGAGATTCCCCTGCAGCCCAAGGTGTAGGAGGCTGTCCCTGTGCAGCCCATGGAGGTCTACAGTAGAACCTGCAGCCCATGGAGGACCCCACACTGGAACAGGTGGATGCACAAAGAAGACTGTGACCCTGTGGGAAGCCTATGCTGGAGTAGGCTCCTGGCAGGACCTGTGGACCTCTGGAGAGTGGAGTCCATGGTGGAGGACGTTTTCTGGCAGGACTTGCGACTCCATTGGGGAAATCACAGTGGAGCAGCCTGTTTCCAAAGGACTGTACCGCTTGTAAGGGACATATCTTGGAGCAGTTTGTGGAGAACTGTGTTCCAGGGGAAGGACACACACTGGAGAAAATCATGGACAACTGACTCCTGTGGGAGGGACCCCCCGCTGAACCAGAGGAAGAGTGTGAGGAGTGAGTGGCTAAGACAACGTGGGATGAAGTGGCCACAATCCCGATTCCTATCCCACTGCACTGCTGAGCGTGGAGGAGGCAGGGATCTCAGAAGTTAAATTGAGCCCAGGATGAAGGGAGAGGTTTGTAGGGGGAAGGTGATTTCATGATTTTATTTCTCATTGCCCTACTCTGATGTGTTTCGTAACAGATTAAACCAAGTTCCCCAAGTTGAGTCTGTTTTGCCTATGATGGTAATTGGTGAGGGATCTTTCACTGTCCTCATCCCAAAACAGGAGCCTTTTGTTATATTTCCTCTCCTCCGTCCCCCTGCACAGCCTATCAGAGCAAACCCTAAGCTGATAATTTTTTTGTGATTCTGAGGACTGAAGTTTTGGATTTAGCACATAGGTCTCACTAAAGTCCTACCTAAAGCACCTTAATCTTTTGGGATCTGGAACAGAGAGCACTAAATACGCAAACCATGTAGCTGACATTTGCTTTGGGAGTAAGTGCAGAGAGAAGCATAAGAGAAAGGAAGCTTGAAATTATGCCAGATACCTGCTTTGAACATTAAGATAAAGGAAATGCAAGCATCACTTTTTGAGCTTTTATATTTTATTTAAAAGTTTCATTCTATTATGTCTTTTAAAATATTGGAGTGAAAAAGTAATGGTAGGAGTAAAAAAAAAGGGAAAAAAAAGGATATGTATGCCCAGAGTCTAAATCAGAAGTGCCTAGTTACTGCTGTCTGCAACTTGTGTGTCTACAAGTTAGTGTGTTTAAAGGACAGCTAGACGGACAACTGCCCTGAATAAAATGTGCTTGTAGAGATAGAAATACAGATGCATTTGTCAGGATTTGCACTTTCTTAACTATTAACCCATTACTTCAATTACTCATGATTGTGGTCTGTTCAGATATAAGATGGATTGTTTGCTTAACATGTTTATTACCTGTCAGCCACCATCATTATGGAATTCTGAATGGAGAAAGAGTCTATGGAATACAAAAAAGAAAAAGTTAAAATGAATTCGGAAGGTACAGTACAGTACAGCTTCCCAGCAACTAAGAAGCAGCAAGTTCATTAAGCCCCTGGGTTATAATTTCCCTGTTTCTTCAAAGTAAATTAAATTACCAAACACAAACTTCTGCCCTAGCTATGCCTCAGCCACAGCTAACACGTAAGGCTCAGATGAACTCACTCACTGCACAAAATCTGTTTCTGGACCCCCCAGAGAATATCCTCCCAGTCCACCTGCAGAGGTGATCAGAGGACCACCCTTTTAAGTACAAATCATTTAGACAGCGCATAGCTAGAAGAAATCAAGAAATGGGGAAAGCCAGCATGCTGCCAGAGTGAACAGGTGTTTGATCAAAAATGTCAGTCACACAAAAATAAAATCAGTGCCAAAGAGGGAAGCATGGATAAAGGTAATGGAGTAGAAAATAATACCACAGGTGTAATAATGCCTTTGTACTCAGGTGGAATATTGTGTCCTTTTCTGGGCTATTATAGCATGACATGTTCATGGGCAGGAAAATGAAATGTTGAGAAAAAGATTTCTGTATGAGAAGTAAGTAATTTTAGAAAAGAGTCATTTTAGGTAAGAGTTGAATTACATGGGTAAATTGCAAGTAGGATTGAACAGCAAGTTTTTCTTTACCCTACCTGGAGAGCAGCTCTGGAATTTTCTGCATTGTCTGAAAGCTCTGCACTGAGAGGAAATACTTGCTTTCATACTATGCATAAATTAACTCCTCGTTGAAAAACAGATATAAACCCAAAAGGTTTATAAGACTCAAAGTACACGTTGATGTGGCTAATGAGAAACACCATCATTGCTGAACATAGTTTCACCAAAAAAAAGGAATAAACCCCTTCACTGCATGCTCAAGTGAAGAAAACAGAGACTAACAAGCAGAAGCCAGAGAGAAACTTTCTTAACCATGTATGGGTAGAAACTAGAATTCAATTTTTGCAACTCTGAGGAAGAGTTTACTGTATAGAGCAGCGCTCCAAATTCCTATATAAAATGACCTGGGTTGTAAAGGGCTTTCAATTTAAAGAGAGTACATCAGCAGATAATCAGTCTTCAACATATCAGAGTATCCCTTAAACTCCTGGATCTAAAGCACAATTGGGGTGCAGCAGTGCTTGAGCAATGGCCTTACCCTACCAACAAGGTGGAAAGAGCTCTGGTGTTGGTACAAGGAACTTATGTTCTGATCAGCAGCTTTTGCATTGTCAGTATTTGCACTGGCTTCAGGCCAAGACCATTTGCAGAGTTACATACATCTAAAAGAGATTTGGAAAAGCTGTGGTTGTTTGGATTTTTTAAAATATTGCTGTCGTGTTTTGTCAGATCTGCCGAGCCTCAGCTAGGGGAATTAACCAGGCAATTTGGTATAAGGAAGCAAGTGGACTAAGATGTGCCTAAAAACTTGTCTCCCAAAAGCTGCCAAACCAGCATTGCAAATGGTAATGCTCTTTTTTTCTAAATGTTCAATAGTCACAAAAGGCATAAAAGAAAATGAGACCTGGTGGATAAAATGAATATTTCTTACAAATAAAAAATATAGTATCTTTTAAAAATATTTTTATAATTTCTCTATTGTCTTCTTATAATTTCACATGTTGAGTTTTTTTAATTATGATTAGTTAAAAAGGCCAAGGTGCTTTTCTAAGCATATGAAAACTAACAAACTCTTAAGAAACAGTTCAGCTTAAAATTGAAGGTGTTTTCGGTGGTGTAATACATGTTCTGTTTTATATTTTGAAAAGAAATTTTCAATACAAATTAATATTCCATGTTCCAGAGATCAAAGTATTTCAAACCACTGTTTAAGCTAGAAAATTCATTACGAGGGACTTCAATCCCTTCATTGTCCAGTGCACTTCGACGTTCTGAGCAAAGTCATGCCTAACAGATCATAGAATCATTTCAAGTGAAAAATGTCCCTTCATACAGCCCTAGCGCAGTCCTTAATGACACCTCTGACTTCATTCTCACGAGACTGGCTGTTCTCTCCAGGGCAATGGGCTGGGTAGTCCAAAAACTGTGCATTTAAATATACCTATGGCAGAATTTACTTTCCCATCAGACTGCCTTTTCTACATACAGACTCATTTACTACTGTGGAGACAAGGATTTTTTACATATTCCCATGGTTTTGGAATGAACTTCTCAACAGTTTTCTTATTAAAAAAAGACAATGAGCAACCCTTATACAAAAAGAACATATTTTTAAAAGAATAGGTCTTTGGAGTAATTTAAAATTAATAATTAGCATGTCAAAAAGTACTGATACTTTCTCTTTTATTTCTTCTGCTCCTCTCTGCTCAGTTTTTATTATCTTTGTGAAGAAGTCTCTTAGTTATGAAATTGTCACGTTTGAAACCTTAGGGGTTTCTTTTGCTATCTAAAATTTTTATGACTCAATAACTCCTTGAACTTCCTTTCTAGTTACCTTCAAAGATTTTTTACTCAGATTGAGCTGAATATAAGGTTTGGAACATGCCAGTATTTTCTTTGTTTCTACATGAAGGATGTGATTCTAAAGCAATTCAATTTGTTGTCATTTGCTAGTTACATGTTTTTCTCTGTTGGAACTTTTCTCTATTCTCTGTGGGTTTGCAGAAAGAAAAGCGCACTTGTTTTATTGTTACCGTATGTTTGGATTTTTTTTCTTTTCACTTTTTTAAAATAGATTGGCCAAATCAATTTTCTTCAATGTTTTCTCCAAATGTGAATGAGACTCTAAATTCCTTTTCATTTATATTAACATCTTCTTTTCTCTCTCAATGAATGTGCTTCAGTCTTAGAAACTAATCTCCTGTATTTTCAGTTGCTTTGCTCTTCATTCCATATGCTGTTCTGGTAGCCTCTCCATTGTTTCAGAATAAGACAAAAGTTTTTCACAACAGTAGAAATCACATAAAGGTTTCCATTGCTTACTGAAGAGTGATTATCAGAACATTCTCAGTGATCCACATGTCAAGCTCTTAAGACATCTATTTGCTTATTGAAAGGGTATGATAGACCAGAAATTTCTCTAGAAGCTTTATAAATGTCAGATACATTCTTTAAATTATCCATTTATCTCTCAATAAGAATGTAAGTCTTGACAAGGCTATGCAGAATGTCTCTTCTGAGCTGAACACTGATTATTCTTAGTTATGTTTATGTTTTGTTATGATGTAGTGATGATATGAGGCTTATTTTTCCTACTTTCCTTGAAAGTGGGAAACACATTTTTTGTCTTCATCATTCCTCACATTCGATGTTATCATTTTAACAAGTGAGTGAACGCATTCACTTTTATAGCTAATTCACGTTTTTACATCAGTACACTATGTAATGTTGTACAGGGACATGTATTTTAGGAACAGGGAAGGATAGGAATAGAAGTTGGTTGGGCCAATTTGTTCTTTTGATCCCACAATCTGCCTCTTACAGCACACAGATTTTAAAGAATATTCCTTAAGGAACTAAAGTGCAGGAATATTCACAGGGGACAGCTATAAAAAGCCTTGCCCACAGTAAGACATCTGTCTTCATTAGAAAATGTTAGTTTGTGACTGGAGGCACAAAGGTTTTATAAATTACTATATTTACTGCAGAAGGGTCAGTGGAGATGTTTGGGCCCTCTCTGAAATCTGAGAGATATCTAAATCATCACAGAAATGGGTTCTACACACATACTTAAATGGTGCCAGAATTGAGCTAAACCTTAAAGCTCAGTAGAAATGAGATCACCTACTAAATTTTGTATATATACCCTCCTCAAGGTTATGTTGGTTGACTTTCAACTTCATTGAAGACTTGTTTATTCCTGTATTAGGAGAAAATTAGGAAAAACTGTAAGGGAAAATATCTGCATCTTTTCCATATGGCATTCGATATCTTATATAGTCTTGTCATATCTTTTTTAATTAATTTCTTTCCCAAGTGAGACAATCTCAGTCTTGGCAATCTGTCATCACAGAAGTTGTGCCATTCTCTTAGTAATTTTCATCACCTATTTCTACATCTTCTTTATCTCTTTTTAAAATAGACTGACCAGGATTGAGCGCATATTGTAGCTGAGGACACATCACTGACATAACAACACTTTGAGAAACACAGTCTATTCCATCCTTTTACACTATAGCATCTTATTTGTTGCTTTGTTGTTTGGGGTTTTTTTTTCCCCACTGCTATACAGAATGTAATTCCACAGCATTTACTATAAATTAGGAAAATAGAATCCATTTGATTTATTCAAGTAGGTGCTTGGGATCTGCAGTATCACCTTATGGACAATACAGTATTTCATCTGTCATCATGTTGCTCGTTTGACTCTCTGGCATTTCCTGCCCTTTCATTTACTTTAGGATTTATCTTATTTTAAAAAGTGCTCTTTTCTTCTCCTCAGTTTCAGAAGCTTGCTCTATATCATTAATATTAAAACTATCCTGTTTCCAGACTGCTTGTTAAAGGAGATGGTCAACATGGACAGAGATCCCTAAGAGATTTCTGATTCAGCATTGCCCATAATAAACTTATTTTGAGTTTAATTTGTGTGGTGCAGGTGTGAAAATCTGATACTATCCAGACATCCAGCAGCTTGCCAGACCCTGTCAAACTAGTAAAGCACTTGTACACCTGGAGGGATAGCCTGGAGATATGTGAAGATACACGTGACAGTGCCAGCAAGAGTGTCTGCTTTTCGTGTCACTGTGAAAAGGTATTCCTGACCCACTGATAACCCAGGCAAGATGACACACAATTTTTTTTCTGTTCAGTGTCTGTTATGGTGTATCCTCTATGATTCACGCGCAGCAAAATGTCAGACCTGCTATCAGAATGGTTCTTTTTCCTTAAGCAATTTGAGCTGTCATTTCTTTTTTGAAACCAATCAATTTTTATTAAAAAGTATTCTCATTAGAAAACAAAATAAAAAGAAACAAAATGTCACTTTTCCTTTGTTTCTTTAAAGAAAAAAGTGTGTGGCTATTTGCATGTATAGGTTATTTTCTGCTTGCCTTATTCATCTTGATGTTCGTTTAAAAGAAAGGACTTTTTTTTTTTTTGGTACGGACAGTTGATATTAAGGGTTTTTTTGCTATGCACCATGGAATGTTGTTAAAATCTGACAGCATTCTGAGTTTCTAGAAAATATATTGTTATCATGCGCTGGTGTCTGAGATTAGATTATTTCTACATATTGTTACTATCCATCCTAAGGGTAGTTCTGTAGTTGGCTTTGACATCTCATTCTTGTAAGTGCAATTCTGAATCAATGGGTGTTAACATCTTAACCCTGCTGGGGTTTGGTTTGATATATTTGATGATTTCTGCAGCCCAACCCAAAATTTAGTCTTCAGTCGTGTGTGTTCTTGGAAGCTACAAATTAGCATCTGTTTTTGACATCCATATTTGCAAAAGGAGAAATTAGTCTGAAAATAGATCATGGAACAAATTCTGCCTTTGCATTGAGAAGGTTTTATTAAATATAATGTGAGTCATGCAGTAAATTTACAATTCTAAATTCCTTAGAAGGAGTAGCAAATTTTATATAGCAGATTGAAGGAAATAAGAATAATGTCTACGCTGATAAATAATCCTAATTACTTTTCTATTGCCACCTTGAAACACGGTTAAAAATAGCATCCTAGAAATGGTCTAGACTATGCAACCATATTCTGCACTTAAATTCCCAAGACACACATTGACTTCGCTAAGTCTGAGATTGGTATAGATCATCCAGTCTTGGACATACACCTCTGACATGTTGATAGAACCTTGATTTCGCCCATAAGGCTATAAGCTGCTTAATGATTTTCAACAAAAAAATCCATAACTTCTTAGAGAACTTCCAAGATCAAGATTTCCTTTATTTTCTCTCACAAGGTTTTATGATCAAAATAAAACAAACCTTTAAATTTAACAAGTAATGGTGTTGAAATATGTCCTAAATTGAGAAAAAACTGTCATTTAGAAAAGGGTTTACTTTCACTTTTGATTAAATGATTTAAACTCATTTCTTCTTTTTTTTGTTGTCTTTCCTTTTAAGAACTAATGAAAAAGAAGAACAAAATAAGGCCTGAAGAACAGAAAAGAATGATTGATAAATACCAGAACTCATAATCCCTTATTCTCTGTCAGTTTTAAGAGCTGAGGAGGGGAAGGGAGGTCAGTTGTGTACTTTTGTGATGGCATTTCAGAACCAGCTCAATGGGTGCTCTTCAGTTTCATTTTGCTACAAGTTCTACCAGCAACCAGAGCAGTGCTGCTGGTGCTCCAAGCTATCTGGTGCTATGGATATCACATCAGAAGTATCCTTTTGTTGAGTCTGTTAATCAAATATGGCTATAGGCCAGATAAGAAGAATAAAACTCTTTTTCTCTGAGTTTTAAGGATAGCCAAGTGTTAAATGTGAAAACCCTTCTGGTTTTTTTTCAGTCGGGATTAAAATTCAAGTGAAAGAATTAACCTATCTGCCTCTACACTCCACAGGGATTTTTATTATTCAGATTTATTCATTAGAAGACTTGCTATTCATGTTTGTGCTATTTGCTTTCATTAAATATTTGGCATTATATATCTTCCTATTGCACTGCTAACTAAAATAAAAGATTTTAAAGCTGTGATATAAAATTCATATATCCTGACCAATATAAATGGTATATTCTTTCAATAGAAAATACAGGGGTAAACAATAGCAGGCAAATATAAATTTTAAAAATAAAATATAGTGAAGATTTTTGTGATCACTGAAGTGTAAATTTCTTCTTATGGTAATACATATGCTGCTCCTGCATCATGATTTGTGTTTTAAAAGACTACAATTATTTTCTTTTTCATTCATTAAACACGTTTCCACAACCACTGTTGATTCGAATATAAGATATAAATGTATTCTTCTTGTTTCACAGGCAACAGAATAAATGCAGTTTTCAGTTAAATGCAAATCCCATCTACTCAATGCTTCTATGAACCCATTAAAAAAATAATGGGAAACAGTTGTTAGTGAAAAAGGTCCTCCAGCTGTTGCTCCCTCACCATGAAACTAGTTCTCAAAAAGTCTCTTGAAATTTTATTCTTTTCATTTGGACTAATTTCTGCCTGGCAGGGTGACTGCTGTACCAAGGTCACAGCCTTCTCCTGGGCTGGCTGCGGTGCTCTGCCAATCCATGTGCTCAGGTGACGCCTCTTTTGGCTGAGGTTAATCCTTAACTAAATATTTGGGCTCAAACCTTGCAGATTTGGGATCTGACTCCTGTATGGAATACATCTTAGGGCAGGTTCCATGTCTCCTTTCCTGCAGGGCTGGATGCTGGCCTGAATAGACTGACAGGTGACCCTGTGCAGTCTTGGCTAATTGAGTTTTCAAATCTCTTTTACCTTCCCTGTGGGCTGTCCCCGGCACTCTGCTCAGCACAGCCACCAAAGAGTCACATTTTTTCCTTCAGCAAGGGAAGGCAGGATTTGTTGGCAGCAATAGGGACACGAAGCTCCAGTTCCCAGGACCAATCTGTGCTATCAGCCATTTCTAAGGTCACCTGGCAGCAGTCACAGGGATGGCCTCTGTGTTATCATGTCTCATCCTGGACTTCAAGGATCAGAGACACTGACGTGAAATAATAAATGATGATAATCTAATTTATGTGACGGTGATATCCCTGGTGGTATCTAACTCACTCAGCCCAGGACGTTCAGCAATTTCAGTAGATATCTAACCCTGCATCATCACATCCTTCTCCTCTCAGACTTTTCTCCTACCCTGAGCAGCCTCACAGAGCCATGCTGTCAGCATAACTACATCTGGTCAATCAATCATAGATTTCTTTCTTTATGTCTACTTCCTCACTGGTGAAAGATATATAAGGGCAGGGTTGTCCATAGGTTTTAAACTGCTTTTCCAGGATAACGAAGGCAGTAATGAATCAAGCAGAATTAATGAAGAGCCATGAAACGGCACTCAGCCACTCTCTCCCCACCCAACCCAGAGCAGTCATTAATAGGAGTCTGTGCCCCTCTCCTCCACACACTGAGAGCTCAAGTCACAGGAAGCATCAGACTCAGGGTGCTGTGCTTGGCTTCAGTCCTTCTGACATGTACCCAGCAGATCAAAGGTCAGTGCAAATACAAAATCTCTATTAGTTACTCCTCAAGAAAATATTCACAGCAGTCATTGTCACCTATTTTGGTTCAGTAACACGAACACAAGCAAGGGCAGCTAAAATGAGGACCTTCTTTTAAAAAGACAAAAAAGAAAAAAAATAAGAAAAACACATTCAAATTTAAAAAATGATAACTATGTAGCTTCTCAAAATGAAATTTTTAGTGCATTTATCTAATTAAATTAAAAGAAACAATCCCGGAATTCTCTAAGAATTTTTGTAAGAGAGGTCAGATATTTTGGAAAATTCA
This sequence comes from Origma solitaria, assembly GCA_013397895.1. Taxonomy (NCBI): domain Eukaryota; kingdom Metazoa; phylum Chordata; class Aves; order Passeriformes; family Acanthizidae; genus Origma; species Origma solitaria. The sequence continues at coordinate 895,207 of VZRL01002457.1, forward strand.
TTCTGATTGTTTTGTCACTCTCTTTTTTTCCTACTTTAACCGGGTTGAGGGAAGCTCCCATACTAGTAATTACAGAAATTGAAGTCTGTTTGCAAGAGACATTTATTCTAGTCACAGGCTGAGCTATTATTTTCTAGAAAATTTTACTTATGAAAATATGATGTTGCTTAAATGCCAGGACAACCTCAGTTACTGCTGCTGTTCATCTGCATTATTGCCAGCTTTTGAACACAGAACCGATAAACCATCCAGGCTGAGGAAGAAACCCACATACAGGCCATGGCCATTTTGCTGTGGAACTGATGCAACTCAGAGCCCAAGAGAGTTCCTGAGAGGAAAGGAACAAATTTCCATCATAGAGTAGCCAATGGTGTTGAGGTGTTTCAGATCCGGAGCCAGGATAAGGTTTTGCTGCTGGAGCCTATGCCTGGCATGAGCATTAATTCCTGAAGAGCACAAATATTTCCTTTGAACTTATTGATCAGATGTCTCCAGAGACCATAATGTAGATCCCAAAGACTTGCATTGTAGCTCAAATTCAGTCAGTTATACTGGCATTCTTGGCAAAGTGTGCAATTATTGATATTTTTCCTGTACTTTATGAAATAAATTATATAATTTTGAGAAAATCATGGTAATTTGCAAAAATACATTCATTAGTATAGTCCAAATTTGAATGACAGACTATATCTGTAAATTGGATACTTCCCAATTAATTAGACTGTTTCTTCAAATATCATCTAAAGGTTTTGTATGAGGGAAGAGGGTTATTACCTCCCAACAGGGAAGATATACTAGACCTGCCAAGACACTCACAAAGAATCTATATATATTAATACTGTATGTATGCTTGGTGTGTAATTTTTACCAGAGATAATCAGGAAGAAGGTGGTGAGGTGAATAAAAATAAGGTTCCCAAATGGCCAGGAAGGAGCAAGGAGAGAAGACCCCTGGCAGTAAGTACAAAACGCAAATTGCTACTAGAAAATACAAAGTCCAAGCAAAGAAAGGAAAAATTAGATACTGACATCTGATGTGAGAAAAAGGAAGTTGCCTTAGGGGCTTCCATGTGGCAAAACAGAAACACAGAAAAGGTGACAACACAATTTAGAAGTGTACAGGAGGACGGATATCCAAGCAGAGGAGCCTAAGGGCAGAGGATGGAAAGCAAAATAAAAAGTTGAACAGGGAGATGGAAAGTGAAGACCATAAAAAAAAAGAAAAACTAACTAAACCAAACAAACCACACACCAAACCCACAAA
>VZRL01002457.1:896586-986058 GCA_013397895.1 Origma solitaria
TGAGAGAGGGGCGGGGGGGCGTGGGCGCGGAGAAAGTAAAAATAATGGAGACAAATGACCAAACAGTATCAGAAGAATCATGAATAACAGGAGCTGTAAACCTTTGTGGTACCAAAACTGTCAGGTGACTACACAATGAGTGGGTATCTCAATAAAAGGAGATCAGTATGCCAAAGGAGCCAGGTTCAACTTTTACGTGACTCCAGTGAACTTGCGAGATTTGTGCTTGGATTAAAATGTGCCCCAGGAGATCAGCTGCTCAAGAGACTTCAGATCAATAAGGAAAAGGGTGGGTCATTGATATGGCAGTTAATAAATGGGGATTTTATGGTAATAACAATGATCTCCAAGTAATTAAATCATCTTTATGGCAGCAAATCAACAGCAGCAGATGACTGTAGCAAACCACAATGGATTATCTTAGAATGAAATATAAGAAAATTATACTCCTTTCAAATTCTATAAGCCACAAACAATTAAAATGACCCCGAATAGAAACTGGACACAGATGTTTAAGACAAATTAAATGTCAAAGTAATTAAAAGAAAGTGAACGTAGCCGTAGCCAGGTTATCAAAAGTGACAGACAGGACAAATGGTCTAATATGAAACTGGAATGTTTCACAAGAAAGGAGAAGTCAGAAGGGCAAGGGATGTGGGTCAGTGCATCACAGTGGACACAGGACAGGCCCTACAGGCTCCTCTGCCAAGAGCTGTGGGAAAGTTTGTCACCACAGCCTCCACCTGCACTGGGTGCCAGAGGTACCCAGGTGAGTGTGCAAAGATCAGTGCTTTTGGTGACTCCCTGGCATGGGTGATGCAGTGTTTGGCACAGAAGGATTGCCAGGGCAGGGGATGTGGCTGGCAAGGGCCTGAGGTGTTCTTGCAGCTCCCTCTGCAATGCTGCCATCCAGCCTGGGTGCTGGGGCCACACGGGGCCACCACTGGCAACTCAAAATTATTTCTGGGAGGGTGGGAAAAACACTGGCCTCCTCCCTCCCACTTTTACTGTATAAATCTACTATTAGGGATGATTTAACAAATTGTTGCTCCCAGTTAACGTTTTTATGAAGAAAATTTTCTGAGATCCTTGTAGTCTAATCTCTCAGATCAGTGAACAGGGAATACGTATGGATAAATTCTTATGTAAATCATGTTTGTCCGCAGCTCAGTTCCCATGGTACCAGTTTTCAGGCTCTGAGGGTAGTGGAGGCTCAGCTCCAGCCCTGGCTCCGTGCAGAATCTGCCTGCACTCACCCTGAGGTGCAGCTGGAACCACCATCCTGCTGTGCCCTCCTCTCGAAAATGGAGTTGGGTGTCATAGATCATTAAGGTTGGAAAAGACCTCTGAGATCGTCAAGTCCGAACAGTAACCCAGAACCACCGTGTTCACCACTAAATCATATCCTCAAGTGATACATCCACTGCATTAAAATGTGCAGGCTGGAAGAGATATTGGAGGATTTTCCCCCATTGTTACGTATTTTATAACCACCATAATAAAGTGTGCCATTTGTAGCTCCCTGTAAATGTGCCAAGTCACCAACTTATTGACAAGTGTGACAGACACTTTCATTGCTCTAGTTAGTACCATTCCTACATGAGATGGAAAGCCATTCCTAACTCTCTTCTTCATCCCACTGATTGCAGAAGGATATTAAAATGCTGTCAGCAGCAGATGCCAGTGCTAAAATACCTCAAGGTAAAGAGACTAATGAAATTTGGAAGTTTAAAATTACCTTTGCCTCATTGAGAGCAGAGGTTTGCTGAAAGTTTTACTATCACTTCAGCCAGGACAAACCCTCCCCAAACGTGTTAGTGTGGGTATCAAACCAAAATTTTCAACGTCCTGAGAGAAATTCAAATCACGAAGGGACTGAGTAACAGAAGTAGAGCTATTCATTTTCTTCTGACTAATATGTGAACTGAATTGTAACAGATTAATGAAATGAAATAAATGATTTAAAACTACCTGCAGTGTTTTATACTGAATTAAATAGTCATAGCAATCCTTTCTGAGATGACAGAGAGAGCAGGGTCAAGGCTTGGGCAGGACAAGGAGGGAGGAGGAGAGAAAAACACACAAATATATACTGCTGATTTGATTCAAAGCTTTTTGAAGTAGCAAGCAAACTGAAACATTTCTTTGCATTTTCCTCTGTCTATGTTTTTCTCCCACAACACAGGTTGAAATAAACATTGATACAATATATAGTAATATTTGTATAAAATGGAGGCCTAGAATTTTTTCTTGAAAATTAGAAATGTCTCTAATGCTGGACATTTTTCTGAGGCAAATCTTTTTTCTGAAAGGAGAATTTGTTGATTCACATTTCTTGTCTCTGTCTAGAACTTCCCAATGAACACTTCTGAATTTCTTGCACCTTTTTATGTCATCTGAACCCAGACATAAGCTCCTACCAGCTGAGGAACCAGCTAACTATTCATGCAATCCATTCCTACCATGGGTAGGTCTCACCAATGCTCTCACAGCTTCACCACATGATCCAAAGGAAATTTTCTCCCTGTTCAACTGGGCATTGCCTGTGTAGAGAATTGCTTTGATGGAAGGCAATATATAAGCAGCACTACCTGGAAGAAATAAAGGCAAATAAACTACTCACAGCAGCAATGAAGGAACCTTTTACTAAAATCTGAAGAAAGCTTCAGCAAAAGGACGTCAAGGGATGGGTCTGTCTCTGCCGAAATAGTACACTTTATTTCACAAAGACAGCAAAGAAACAAAGCTGACAAGCTAAATATTTCTCTGGTATCTTTAGTAGCTCCAAGGCTGATGGCACATTTTGATTTCAGATCCCTAGAACACATGTGGTCTCACTGTCAATTGATTTTGGAGTGATAAAGGGAGAAGAATCGTGCAGCTTATGTGCTTGCAAAGAAGTGAATATCAGACCTGCTAGGACAAAAATCAGAAGTGTTAGTGTATGACTCTCTAATATATAAAGAGTCAAACCCAAAAAGACTATTTTTGAATCTTTTAACCTTCAGGTGTGGCCTTCAAACTTTCCCAATGGTAGCGGGACATTCATCCCCCACTGAAGTGAGTAGAAACAATCTTGTTGTGTAAGGCAGTTCTGAAAAACTGCAGTCTCAGAGTGGCTGTTCTGATAAATACAGGCAAATTTAAAGTAATTTTTAAAAATTGAATCCATTTAATTTAATAGGAAAGGATGACCCATTTAGAAACAGCCTAAAGAATCTGCAGTAGATAAACAACTCTACAGAGCTTTCTTTAAAATTTCATAAGTAAGACTGTCATAGCTTTTATTTAATGAAATCCTACCATACTCTTTTGTACCATCAGGAAGCAGTACAAGGATCTCTAAACTCCAGACTCCAGCTGAGAATAATTTAATTTCCTCAGATAAAGGCTGCCTTTTCCACATTTCCTTTGAAATGTTAAGAATCACAGACACCATTAATGCTTAAAGAAGGCTATCAACACTCTTAAAAAGGGATTCACACAAATCTAGTGCTAGGTACAGCCATAAGGGTCTCCAAATCATACAGCTTTTCCTTCCTTATGTGACAGACACTCCACAGCAGCTAATATTAATGGAAAAAATGATTAAAAACTCATTTGTTTCTCCTTTGCTATGAGATCCATTCCTGTAGCACCCATTGAATTTACAAGTATTTGAATATTGCATAATGAAGAATCCTCATGGTTTCAGCTCCAGTTGTTAAATCAGTGTTCTGTTTGTAGGACTGTTAGGTACAACAAAGAAAGGAATAAAACTAATTATTAATAAATGGGCTCTCATTATTTGGTTTAGTGGAATCTGTTTGGCCGATTATTTTGAAAACACCAAATTAAATTTTTTTGTGTGAAGTGATAAAAGGAAGATTTCACAAACCCCATAGCAGAAGAAAAAGAAAAAATACTAAACTAGAAACATCCAGAAAACTACAGTATTTTCTTATTTATTTGTATTATACTTATACCTGGTGGATTTACTCAAATTCAAGTTCACATTTTATGCTGTTCCAAAACAAGAACACGAGTTCAAGCTCATCTGGTCTTAGTAGAAAAGATGTTTGAGTACAGGTTGTGCAAATCAAGTGCAGAAATTTGATCAAATGTGTCAATCACAGCAGATTATCACTGTTGTCATAAATACATAATGGGTTTTATGACTTTGGATTCAAGGGTCTTCCCAGACTACTTGGTTTCCATTTTTTTTTAATGTGTCTCTTTGTTGTTGAGACTTCCTCCCCCTGCCCTTTCTTTTGCTCTTCAGTTTCAAATTATGTCTTTGCTTGTTTTTCTCATGTGTTTTTCTGCTTCTGCCTCCTACGCTGCTACAGCCTTTGACACCTATCTTTCAAGGGTGAGTTGATTTCACACGTCAGTGAAACAGAAAATTTCTCTTTGGATGGCATTTTTAAGCGTGAATCTTCTGCTTAAATATAACGACTTTACCTAAAGTATAGATGCATTAATAGCAAGTAAGCTCCCCAAAAGAAACCTGAAGACATGAATGCAGTAGCTGACAGACATAAAGGTTTAAGACCAAGCCCCAGTAATTTCCAGTAAATTCCCTACAGACACGCACACAAATAATAGTAACAATAATAACAATAACAACTACAAAAGCAAATTGGCTGAACATACAATTTTCTCATTTGGAATTTAGAACGGAGTTGCTGAATGAAATGATGCAGATGCAAAAAGGGAAATCTCAGAGGACGGATCTTGATAGGACTTATAGCCATGTTTACAGGTCGTGTATTCATGAAATATGAGAGGATTTAAATCTTCGTGAAAATATTTGTGAGGCTGATGCCTTATTATGAAGTTTTGTGATTACCAAGACACTTACAGTTGTTAAAAATTTAGAGTTTAGCAATTTGATATACTACTTCTGTTTGTAATAAACAGTTCTGATAGGTTTTGCAAAGCTACTTAAGTCTTAATGTGACTTTAAATCCTTCAGAAAACATCAAGATACCACATGCTATACCTTGTTGAATTCAAGCTGGTTCTAAATCTCCAGTCTGCTGGTGGGACTGTTAGAGAGAAAAATTGCAGGCTATCTCTCTTTTATGAAAAATTAAGCCCAAAATGCTCCACTTTCAGAGAATCACTATGGAAAACCCCCTTACAGATTAACCATTCACATTATTAGGTCCTACTATATGAAAGCTGTCAAGTACAGGCTTGTTTTTTATGGGACTTCAACATATGCTTGAAGCAGATTTTATGGTTTTGTTATTTTAAGGAAGTTTTTTTGTATAGGAATTTATAAAAGGACAAAAGAATTGCAGATGCAACTTTCCTAAAGATGGTGTTCTTATCCTGTCAATATTATAAATATGTCCTAATTGGCCTGGTGATAAGCTTCCCCGTGTTGCAAAAGTGGAATATGAGAAAACCAGCTTCACTTCTGGAAGGGATATGCCCATCTTTCTGTAGATAATTTATATATTTTTGGTATAAATTTTAGTCACCAAACCAGTGAAAATGTTAAGTGCCTGTTTGGTATTTGCAGAAGCCAAGTGTGGGCTATCAATACTAGTTGACATTATGCAGCAGTACTATCCATATTGCTGCATGTTTAATGCCACCCTCTAGATGTGTATGCACTCACCTGTTTTAGCAACAATTATCTTTGCACACTCTTTCCCAGTGGGGAAGATCTCAGAAAACTGAGAGGGGAGAAACAAGGAGCCCATCCTCTTTCAATGCAAACTCAAAATCTAGGAAAAAAACGCTAGAACAAATAAATAAAACTATTTTGAAGTATCTGTAATGTAATAAATTGGGAAAAAAATAGTTACTGTGAATTTTTGAAGATGAATAGAGGCCCAAGAAGGCACAGTCATTTTCGCAAAATAGCTGTCCTGTTTGAAAGCTGAGAAGGCAGATGTGACACACCTGAACTTAGTAAGGCTTTTGACATAACCTGCCTGACAGTTCTGGAAATGAATTCATCCAGTATTATCTAGATGCAACAGATGTGTTAATGGGTAGTTGAACCACTCTGCTTATTGAATAGAAAGCTATGTGTCTCTGTCAAAATGCCAGGGCATTTCTCTTGGGATTCCACAACTGACGTATTCTGTTTTGGCAAGGCTCTTTTCTTAGTCTGAGGGATATTTTTACATGACATCAGACTGCAGTGGGGGAAGAAATATAATGTTCCTTTTGGAGAATTGAGTCTGACTTTAAAACTGTCTTAATAAACTAAAAGTATTTTTTTCAAACCAACAAGCTGAAAAGACAAAATGCTTCATGTAGGAAATAGAAACATGTAGAAATACCCAACAGGGAAATATGGCATGGCACCACTACTTCACAAAAGACCATGGCTGTGCTATTAAAGTATCAAAGGGGAGTAATTAAGGAATATGAAACTGTCACAAAAGAACCCCCGTCTTGTTCTTGCATATATTGATGATCAGTGTCATATGGAAGATAGAAGAATGCATTATTTTATGTTGCAGTTTAAGGTATAGTCTGATGTCTAGTTCTGAATAGTTCTATACTTCAGGCAAGAGGCAGCTGAATCAAAGATATCCTAGGAGAGAGATATAGGCATTGCATAGGGTTTAATAATTCCAAGGAAAAACAAAAAGATCTGGAATAGTTTACTTAAAAAAGAAGGATCAAAGCAGGCCATCAGACAAGTCATCAATTATGAGACATTAAAAAAATAGAACATATTGGTAGTTTTTTCATTTTGCATGCAAGAGAAAATTCTTCATTTCCAGTAGAGACATCTTTTTAGTCTCTTCTGAGGAAAAGGAAAGGGCTGCACAAAGGAACTGTTGTATCACTTGAACTGGATATTTTCTTGAGTTTATACCATTCATCAGGAGCAGCACACATTTACTTAATTTTTCCTGAGAGGGATGAATAAGCTGACTTTTCACAGTTTCTAAAATTATAGTTTACAATTAAATATTTCAAATTTTAAAATCTTAGCTCTGACTCTTCTCTTTTTTCCCTCCCTCCTCTTCAATCATATTTCCTAGTGAAATGAGGCTAACACGACTATGCTCCCTGTTTGACCATCTACTTGTCTTTGATCACATCCCTTCTCAATGAATTCTTGAACTCTGTAGACCACTTCAAAATAAACTGGAGAGTGGAGAAGAAATCGGTACCTGGACAGAAGACAGAGATCAAAGCCAGGACTCATGCTGGCTGCTCCACATGACAATACGTGGCTGACCAGATTTTCTTTTTGTCAGCCAACCAGTCGGAATTCATGTGGTTCCAAGGCAGATCCGGCATGGCCGTCTCGGCTTGGTGATGGCATCACAGAGGAGAGGGAGATGGAAAAGAGCAAGAGCAGCCAAGGCACTGCAGGGTGAAGGATGAAATTGCAGCAGGTCATGCCCAAGCAGCCAAGTGTTAGGATTTCACCCCCGAAACCCACAAAATTTTCTGACACAGCCCAAGGGGCTGGTGTTGGGCTCCCTGCATGCTTAAGAGGCAGATTCCCAGGGCAATGAACAGTGCCACAGGCTGGCATGGAAAGGCTAAAACACTGAGCAGTTCAGAAAGTGGCAAAGATTTCCATTCTCCGGCCCACTTTAGCAAATAGCAGTGGTTCAGCTGGCAAGAAATGCATTCATCATTAAAAAGAGTGGGATCTTTACAGAAAACGACTAATTCTTTTTTTTTTCAGAATTCAAATGTATTAGCAGAGCTGGATTCCTAGTTTTGTGACAATTATGAGAGTATTGACTCTCTGCTACGGGAGATCACACAGACAGCTAAGCTGAACAACAGAATGGTACGGGAAAACAAGTGCATGCATAGAAAGAGGCCAATTATTATAGCAGAAAATTGTTTAGAGAAGCACTGTCTCAGCAGCTTAATAATCACTTGGGAACAGCTGGCTTTGCACTGTGTTAGAGGTAATTCTTCTCAGTCCAAAATGACACAGAGACATTGATTCGAAAAGCAATTACAGCTGGAATCAAGAGTTTTCTTGAATTTGGGGGCATAAAATTATAGCATAAACCAAATCAGTGATTATGATTCTAGTGCTGAACACAAGGAGGCAAAAGGAGGGTAAATAATTGTAACAGAAAAAATACAAAACAGCATTTAATTATATACTTGAGACTTACTGTTGGAATTGCACAACCAGAAAAGTCTAGATTTGGGAAGTGTGCATATCCAATTTCTCGAGAAAAAGCATAGAAAAAGCTGAAAAGTATTAGAAATCTTTCAGAAATCCTGGGAAAACTAGTCACAGGCTTGAAAGTTGGTTAAATCAATTCTGAAATAGAGACTAGGAAGGGCCACAAAGAAGGCATATCATCAGTAATAAAGCATAAGAGAAATGCAGGAAAGGTAGGAAGGAATTTGTATGTAAACAGACAGAAAGTGATAAAACAATTACAAAATAATTTCATATAGGAGACATAGACAGTGTGAGGAGAGTAGGTGAATCCTATGAAGCAGTCGAGAACAACAGATGCAGTGAAAAGGGTGAGGGTATAACAAAAAAGAAAATAATTTTTTTCTCTTCACAAAACTTTACCTCTCATTATGTGGAGAAATGTCTTCCATTAGCTTTTTTTCTTAGGATATTAGGTCAAAGTGCTATTGCAGTTTGAGGTATCAACAGAAAAGATGCCAAAGCAAACCTAATCTAGAAGATAACATGCTACTGCATCTTATACTATTTGAATTTTCTGTATTATTTTATTTGAATCAAATTAATACATGTCATTTGTATATGGGTCTCCTTAGAAACTAATACAACTCTGTGAAATTTTGCAAGCTAAAATTTTTATGTTCTTTCCCATACTTCATGAAAAAAAAATCATTTACTTGCCCTAAGTACAGCAAAACATGTTGCCAGGGTTTCTCAGAAAATATAATTTCCCTGAGAAACACTTTGAAGCAGTATTTTGTGGAATTTTATTATTTGCATCTTCAATGGTTTGCCCACACAATTAGGTGGGGAGAATTTTTACAATAAAAATACCAAGTTTTCAACATACTCTGTAAGTCCACGTCTGTACCCCCCCTTAAAAATCTTGTATTCTGCTAAATATCAAATTCTAATTTAAAAAAAAAAACAAAACACCCACCACAATAAACATTTCTACTGCATTTGCTATTTTCTTATTAATGCAAAATAGCTGAAACATTTTTAAGCAAATAATATAGCTCTGTTAACATAGAAAGTTACATGAGTGTTCAACATGAGTATCAACTGATAGAGCTCCTTCATGGCCAAATGAAATTAATGGAAGCACTCTGAATGATCTTAATCCACCCTGAAACACATCTTACTAATCGGTGTTAAAAATATATTCCTTTTTAAGATTTCCATTCCCATCGTAGGGCTGAAAGCTTGATTCTGTATTTCCTAGTTGAGGACTCTTATGCATGAACTTGAGTACTAAATATGCTGGGGCTGGGATGTTCTGGAGGGAATTTAGCCACACAAAGTTGCTATCAAAGACAGTAAGAGTATAAAAGCATAAAAAACCAAAAATACCCCAAACAAACAGATTCAAGGCCAGAAAGCAGATTGCCCAATCAATTACCAATATATTTTAAAGTGTAGAATCCATAAAAGCCTTGTTTTCAGAAATTAAAAAAGACATCGGAGTTCCCAAATTTCTTTTTTTTTTGTGATAACTTATGTGCTTGAGACTAGACCTCTTTACTGCTTGTTATTTCCATGATTGTCAAGGAGTTAAACCCATGTAATTACATTATCATAATTTTGACAATTTGCAGTTACCAGAGGCCCTCCATGAAAATATATGTGAGATATATTACATTAAAAAGTTCCTGTTATAAATCACTAATAAAAAGTACTAAACCATGGTATTACGCTGGTGTTTCTAAGAGGAAATTGACTGGAACGTAGAAATAACACCAAAATTAGTTTTAGCAGAAAACTAGCTATAAGCATAAGAAAATGCTTCATTTGACAACAGAAATATCAATTTTTTTTTTTTTTAATGTATCTTTACAGATAGATCTTTATATCACTATGCATCAAAGTGCTCTTTCAGTTTTATATCCAAAAATGTATTATCACAGTGGAATGAAAATATTTCAGTTTTCCTACCAACCCAAATGCTTGAAGAAAGGTATTTTAGATTAAATTAAACACGTTTTAAAACTCAAAAGCAGAAGTTTCAGTTTAAGAATTTTTTTTTTTTTACCATATGAATAGGAATCTCAGCAAATTTAGTCTTAAAATAGGAAATGAAAAATCAGAATTTTTCCCTTTTAAAATGTAGGAACAAATAGTTGCATGGTAGTTTATACAAACCATTCTTTGTTTACATCTGTTTGACTGAAAATACACTTTCAGGTGAGCAAATCATTGAAATAAAAAAATCACCTAGAATTTCCTCTACGGTAATGAAAACTTTTACATAGACTAACCTTTAAACGCTCGTGAAGCTGCTCAAGGGCTTCCAGATAATGATTAAGGGATGACATAATGAATATTTTCCCAATGCAGTGACTTTTTTCAGCTCAAAAGTCATGATTTATTTTAAAACAACTGAAGTATAATTTCTCTGAACAAACCTCATGCAAATATTAGTATGCAATGTTTTCAAACAAATCGAGTGTAATGGCCATAATTAAATTCAATGCAGAGTAAATTTGAGATAAAAATCAATAAGTGACTCTGAAATCCCATCACTTATTGATTCATGAGTCATTTATCTCCTTCTGCAATCCACATCAAAAGCAATTATCAGTTAATGAAATCATACAGATGCAAATCAGAAATAGGAAAAATTATTAACTGTGCCCCAAAACTGCTGCAAATATATTTCTTTACAATCTCCACAAATTAACTTAGTCAGAAAAGTGTGATCTTGTTGTGACTAGCTCTGGTTAGTAATTGTTTGTTTAAATATTTGGTGGTGTTTTTCCTGTTTAAAAAAAAAAAAATAACTTGCTCAGCCAATGCTTCCACCCTCTACCCAATCAGTAATTTCCTGGCCAATAGTAGAACTGTATCACTCACAAGATGCATCTGGGCAGAGCAGGAGCTGCTCTGGTCACCTCTGGGCTCCTCTCAGTGAGAGTGCCGATGAATGTGGAGCATGGGCAGGTCAGCAGGCTGCTACCTGAACCTCCCTGTGCTGTCCTTGTGTGCAACAGGAGCATTTCCTGAGGCCTTGAACCTGCTTTGAAACCCCCAGCGCCAGTGCTGGGACATGCTGGTGGCAGTGCTGGCACCCCTGGTGGCACTGGCAGTGCTTCCACCTCACCCTGAGGGAGGAGCTGCAGGACACAAGTCAATTTGTGTCAGGGCAGGTTCAGGCTGGAGCCCCTGAACTTTGCTCATCGAGTGCGAGCCACAGGGTTACATCTCTTGCTGTAAGAGACAGGATTGTAAGAGACAGAATGATATGTGATAAAATATCATCCAAAATTCAGTGTAAATAGATATAAAATGATGCTTGCGAGAAAAATAAAAGCATAAATGTAGTGTGTCTGAAAAGAAGAAAAAAAAGTGAAAACCATTTCTTTCCCAGGAGAAGTGTAATGGTTTTTCCATTTCTATACACATGCTGTGGCCCTGAGACCATTAGTGGAAAGTAAGGGTATCTGTGGTCCCAGCCAGAATTCCTGACATGCAGTGACAGGTGGATGCTTTTTGCTGCTCTCCGGGTGGGTTGCAGACTCCTCACACAGCAGCTCTTTCCGTGGCTGAGCCCTTGAGGTCAGGTCTGACCTGGGAGAGAGCTGAGTGTCTACCCAGCACTTGTTGCCCTTCCTGGTCAGGACATCAGCTCTGTGGGCTCAGCACTACTCTCGGCACGGCATCCAAATCTGCTTTTTGTCATGGGTTAACCCCAGCCAGTCACCAAGTACCGCACAGGCTCACAAATCAGCCACTCCCCCACCAGTGGGGCTGGGGAGTGAATGGGGAAAGATAGAAAACTTGTATATTGATATAAAGACAGTTTATTTAAAGGAGAGCCCTGCATACAAGCAAAGTAAAACAAGGAATTCATTCACTGCTCCCCATAGGCAGCAGGTGTTCAGCCATCCCCAGGAGAGCAGGGCCCCATCACATGCAGCAGTGACTTGGGAAGTCAAACACCATCACTCCCAATGTCCCTCCCTTCCTCCTTCTTCCCCCCTCTTTCTGTACTGAGCATGATGCCATGTGGTCTGGAATATCCCTTTGGGCTGCTTGGGTCACTGTCCTGGCTGTGTCTTCTCCCAGAATGCTGTGCACCCCCAGCCTCCTCACCAGTGCGGCTGCAGGAAAAGCAGAAAAGGCCTCGGAAATTACAAAAACATCTCTATATCATCAGCATTGTTGTGTTCAGTACAGATCTGATTCACAGGCCCATACCAGCCGTTGGGAAGAAAACTAAGCTTACCCTGAGCCCAAACCAGCGCATATGTATACTTATAGATGTGTATATACTATATATAGCTGTATAAGTACTATACAATATACAAGGTATTCCAGTTAGGGTCAATATTACTTACCTATTCATGACTGTGTTTCAAAACTTATGTCTTTTGCAGAAAGAATCACATTAGGGCAAGCAACCAACAAGTTCAAAAATAATTATTTTAGTCATAATATTAACACATATTTTCAAGGGCTTAGGGCACATAATAGTAAGTTGTTACTGCAAGTACAAAAAAACCCCAGCAAACCTTCAACATGATGAAATTTTTAAATGTTTTTAAGCTTGGAAATAAAACATTATTTGTGTGTCATTGCATGCCTTCTGAACCAGAAAGAGGAAACCAAACCCTGACATTTAAAACATAGCCTTCGGATATTCCAAGTATATGCATGACAAGAATAGCAAAGAGATAAAAAGCTCACAGAAATCTTGATCTTCATTCTATTACAGTGTCTTGTCTAAACATATACAGATCATGGCTCTTTTTTCTTTCACATTCAAATCCTGCATGGCTACTTTTTTTGAAAATACAAATCAAAACCCACCATGAAACTAATCAGTTGTAACTACTGCCTGTTACATGATAACATGAATTACTAGTAGTAGTGCAGATTAAGAAAAATTAGTCTACATTTCAATCCTTTTGAAAATCACAGCTTCAAAATTAATGTTTGAATTATGATGGTGCAGGCCACATGAAGACAGTAACGCAGATTTAACTTGCATCAAAAGCTAGCACTGCACTTCACTGGAAGTTGTGTGTGGCAAATATATTGTGGTGAAGTCATGAGCAAGCAAGAGAGAAGCTTTGGGTGGGAGACAGAAATTGGAGGGCTTATGCTAGCAGTGACCCTGAAGCATAAACAGAGCTGCTGCTGCTAGACTAATTTAAAGACACAAGATTCCCTCTGCAAACCCCTCCACACAGGTAACACTTTGACAAATAGACACATCTTATATAGTTACCTGCTGTGTACATCCAGCCTGACATGCATTCCTCAGGCATTGCCTTCACAGCTGTTTGCAGCACGGGACAGCAGTAGAATACAGAAAAGGGAGCCTTTCGGCACAGAGCGCACAACACTACTTTGTAAAAAACGATCTATGGAAAAACGAATGAAAATGTATCCACACTTTAAACATTTGCAAATGCTTTTAGAGACTGGAGCATAGTATTCCAAGGCCATCTACTCTAGGAAGGTCCCAGGTGCTGCCTATGTAAATGTCTGCTTCAGTAATGTTTTATGACACTGTGCCCTGAACTGAGGATTGTGTTTATAGAAGGCATAAGAGAGGATGCCATAGGTGCCAAAGCGTGAACAAAGTACATCCTCATGACGGAGAAATACAGCTCTCATTGACAGTGACTCTGTCTCTGTGTGACCCTTTTGTAGATTAAGTGCTTGTATATACCAGCTCTCAAGAAACAGAAAAATCCCGTTGATGAGCAGAGGGGGTTTTGTGTGCCTGAGTGCAAAGAGAAGGTGTGAGTGTATCTCCACAGGAAAACTTCATGGCATTTCCAGCGACAGCTTGCTACAGTTAAATGAAGGAAAATGGCAAATTATGTAAATGAGCTTCAGTATCAGCTTCAGCATAAACCTGGTTAATCTCTCTTGGCTGTGTGATCCTTAGCCCTAAGTCAAGGCAATAATGCAAATAGTACTTGAGAGGATTCAACACATCACCCGGGGTGCAGATAAGCAAGGAGTGAAATTGTTACATTTGTGTTAATCTGGAGTGACTCCGGTGGAACTGACAGAAAATCAGCCAAATATTTAATGCCTTATGCATCTAAATTAGGCCAGGTACTACATGTGATTGTATTTCTTCATGTGGCATTTTCAGGACAAGGAGATTCCTATTATCATCTATGCTTCAAGACAAAGAGTTTATGTGTCCAGAACAAAAAAGCAAATATGGGGAACCAATGAGGCCTTTTTTATTTCTTTTTTTCTGTTTCTTTTTTTTTTTTCCCCTTTTTTTCCCATGCCTTCAAAAAAAGTCATGGTTCTTAGTCAGAGAAAAAAGACAAAACAGCCAAGGTGGCTGGATGGCAGTGGAAAGGTGGGGCAAGGCTCTGCAGAGCGCAGACTTTCAGACCTGGGATTGTTTTGCTGCTGCACAAACCCCTCCTACCCTACTGAAGAGCACCCAGACCCAGATTAAACCTTGGGAGGGCAGTCAGAAGGAAGTCTTCCTTCAGGGGCTTGTAGAGAATCATCTGCCAATGTCCTTAAAAAGGAATCACAGGAGAATCAAGACTTTGAAAACCCTGACATCTGTTTCGAAAAGGAGTAAAAGAGGGGAATCTCTCTCTGTCTTCCCTTCCAACCCCTTGCCTGAGGTGTTTCCAATTACAAAATTGCAAACTTTATGAAATCCTTTTAAAACTTGAGTTTAGCTGAATAACAAATTCAGAATTTCTCTTTTTAGTAAAAAGCTGTAAAAGAGACAAAAAATTATTGTTTATTGAGACTTAAAAAGAAGATGCTTCTCTCAGGTTTTGTATACTCTGCCACCATCGACAAACACTTCACTGTCAGCCGTGACAAAAGTACTGTCACATCTTTGAGAAGTATACTATGACCTAGTTTGAAAAAAGTCCTGAAACACCCATTTTGCCAGACATGGAATGCTATGTCACAAACAGGCCTCAGGGGACTGCAAAACATCATTATTACAATACTGAAACTGTCGGACCTGACTATGTGCTGAACTGACAGATTCAAGCTTTTCTAAAACCCCTTATGGTTACAGGGCAGGGGCACTGCCCCTTCCTCCTACCTCACACATATTAAGTGTTTTCGGGGGTTTCTTGGTGGGTTTTTTTTTAGAGCTGGAATTCGATAGTTAAGGGTATAAGAGGAAGTAAATAAAGCTCCTTTTTCCCCCCTCTATTATACTTTGGAATTATAAAATAAAGAAATAGTAAAAATCTAGCACATGAAAATGCTTTGCAAGTTCACATGAGAAATACCTGCTTAGTTCCTTGAGCTCACAACAATAAATCTAATTAACTCCTTGATTTTAACAATATTAATAAAAAAATATATTAGACATCTACAGCTGTCCATCGTACAGACTTGGTCAGGCACATTGCTGATCTGCCTCTGTTCCTACTCTATCTTTTTGATATAAACTGACTGGTAAGAATTTCACAATATTTGGTTTCCAAGGCAAAAAATATCTCTGGATGAGGAAGCAGCTGCCCCTCTCCCAGGTTCCTTTTTCCTTTTCCACACACTCTGAGCCAACAGCTTCTTCAGAAAGAGAGGTGTTAGATTTAATTGACAATCCAGCAGGAACAGCAGTATATTTCTTGTGCAAGTCAGTAGTTTTCACTCAGAGTTTCTGACATTTTGCATCCTTCTCTGAATGCATCAGTATCCAATGTAAGTTCAGTTTTTCCATCCAGATGCTGCAAATTGTGGCATAGGTAAATTGTTCTGTTTCTTTATGCTCTTATCGCACATTTCGTATTTTAAAAGAAACCTGTCTGAGCATATGTTTGGCTACAGAATCACAGAAATAGTTCAATGGAATGTTGCACACTTTATTAATCCTAAGAAATATTTACACTACATTATGTTCCAATGTTTAAAAGTATGATTGTAGAATAACACTCTGAAATGAACACCTTAGGATGGAGATTAAATTAATGCACAAAGCAGGATCCCTATTACCTAATGTTGGTAAAACCTAATCCAGGCTACTCATCCAGCTTTCCCTCTAAACAACCATCACTTTTTATTCACTGAAGAAGCAGCCTAGAAAATAACGTTAGATCAAGCTAATTCTTGGATTGCAAGATTAAAGGAAGACGAACTGCTTTAAAAGGGACTTGCATGAATAACATTAGTCACAAAACAGAGACCCACAGGAATAATCCTGTATCATTGTTAATTACACAAACAAGGTTCTCTCAGCAGAGGCCATTGGACTGAATCTTCAACTATCTTGTGTGCATCAGCGGGACTCTGATGATTTGCCTTGCATCATGTGTTGCAGTTAAATCTGATTTATCAAGGGACTTAGATCTGTGACTGAGCTTAATTATGGAAGTAGCTTAGGGCAAGGTGCTGGAGTCTCTGAAGCTGGGTGTGTGCTTAGGCAGTGCATGGAACTGGGGCCATATGCAGACTTGCGCACTATGAAATAGTTTGTCGCCACCTGATGCAAAGAAATCTTAAACAGAAATTGAAATCAACAGGACAAGCAGGCTCAGTGATCAAATAATTGATTAAAAAGTTTTACAGTTTGAAATAGTAAGTATGCCATAACTCCTAAAAGAAAAAGCACCAACTTTCTCCAGATAAAGAGTTGAAACTTATTACTCTTCCTGAAAACAAAACAAAACAAAACGGCAAAAAAATACCCACCAAAATTCAACCAAAATGGTTGAAATTGTCTTAACTGAGGGTGAGGCAATCAAGATACAACAGGTAAGGAGACATGAAAATCAACCCCTGCAGAAATCTGGGGATGGACCGCAGAGAAAGGCCTATTGACACCAGCAATTCAAAGGACTTCACAAGACCATTAAAAGCTTTTAAGAGGGAGAATTGAAGATGTAGATGATGAATTGCTGACTGTTTCAAATTCACTGCCTAGCAAGTTATTGTGCGCCGAGGCATTTCGCTCTTACAATTTATGACACTCTGCTGAGAAAAGAGATGAAGTTAAACATGGGGAGTTGCTGCAAATACATGACTAATTGCTTAGATAGGCTCTAGGCTCAGTGTCTTCAGATGGAGTGCAGAATCTGCCATTTTGTCAACATGTTATTTAAATTTTTCAAAAGAGAAGATGAATATTTAAGTATTTCAAAAACTAGCATTAACAAAAACATTTACATACATGTTCATAACCCACCACATAAAACTGCAAACAGCTAGAAACTGGCAACCTGCCACTGATGATTAATACAAGAATCAAATTAATAGCTGTCTCAGACCATCCAGCAATTATCCTTTTCTTTTCTTCTATTAATGGGGTTTTTGCCTTCTTATGTTTGTTGTGAGTGGGTAGCTTCAGATCTATTCAACTATCCAGAGGTCTTTCTAATTCCTCAAAAACCTTGGAAAATTTAACCAAACTAAATAAGGGAGTTTACACAGGTGCTTTTACTGAAAAGACTGAGCTTTGGATGAATTTTTTTTCCGAATATATTTAAAGTAAGCTTATTATTATCTCCACTTAGCAGTTTGCAAAAAAATAGAGAACATAAAATCACATATTTGCAATTAAAAAATGTGAAGCTTTCTCTTCTCTTCTCTTCTCTTCTCTTCTCTTCTCTTCTCTTCTCTTCTCTTCTCTTCTCACATTGTAGGGGACAGGAAATAGGAAGGATTGTAATTTCATATGTTCTCTTTGTCTGTTGCAAACCTTTAAACTAACCTTCAAGTACATTGCAATTTCTAATTTTAATCCTACACTAATAAGATTAGTGTTAAGGTTATCTAACATCTAACCTAATAAGGTTAGATAACCTTAATCAAAACTCTCAATCAGAACAACTTCAAGTGTTGTGAAGTGCGGAAAATAATTGTCACATTTGGCCCCCTGTGTTTTGTAATGAGATCAACTAAATTCCTCAAGCTCATGGAAAATACAGAATTTGGATGAAGTTTTTGCAATTGGTATCCAACCTCTTCTACAATTACTAGTGTCTCAAAGCTACTAAAAGTACCCCCATTTATGAAGTAAAATACCAGCTCTTAACTTTTAGAGGCCTCCCTACTCATCTTTCTTTTGGTAGAATATGCTATTAGATAAAGGTATTAGAAATAATATAAGGTAAAGATAACATTTTGCAGCACCAAGTTCCTCTCCTCTATAATCAACTTTCCCCAGAATAATTCTCCAGTTACAGAGTGGCTACAAAACAGAATATATAAAATCTGAATTTAAAAAAGTAACTAAAATAGAATCTGATTAAAGTAGGCTCTATTTTTTTCCTCTATTCTTATCTAAAAGCAAGCTCTTTAGTAACAGAAGCCCTGTTAAAAAGGCATTCTAAGTATGCCATATGAGAATGAATTTAGTGTTAAAAAATAATTAGAACAACTTAATTACCTGTAGCATGTCAGCTGTCAGAACTGTTGTTGGTATGCCTAACCCTTAATTAACAATGAGTTCTGATTGATTAATGAACCCAAAGAGGTTTAAATGCAGTCTGTAAAAGTGGATTAAAAATATATAAGGCACCTGTACTTTCACAGACTAGTTAACCTCTCAGAGATGCAGCTTTCATTTTGATGTCCTCTGCAGTCAAAGGACATACCAGCTGTTTTTCCAGGAGAGCTTTTTATTTAGACAGCCAACAAGAAGCAAAAATTAGGGAAAAGTTTCATTAGAATCTGGTAAATAATAAACTCTGAATATATTTTTTTTTTTTTTCACTAGATTGAAAATTAATTTATTGCAAAATCTCATCATAATTAACATTGGATAATATTTCAAATGCTTTTCGACTTTCGAGTTTGTTTTTTGTTGTTTTTTTCTTTTTTTTCCCCCTATTCTTTCCTTTGGAGCTGACTTTCTGAGATATACTATTTTTTTCATATGTTCAGAAGTATAAATTACATGGCTTTTAATTTGAATGTTAAGCCACTGAAAAGAATAAATTGTGCTGTACATCTATTTGCCCCAGTCTGGCATTTTTAAGGGCCAGAACAGGACTGAAGAGGACAGTGTCTGAGGTGGTCAGTCTATCTCAAAAAGAAGGTGACAGCATCACAAGAGGGTGCAAATTGGGCAGCAGAAATGAACAGAGGCACTAATATTGATTTTTTAAAAAAGAAAATGCTTATATTTTTCAGCAAGATCCCGCTGGCCTGGTGGAGTCAGTCAAACTAAGTCTGATAAATTCATTTTAAGGATCTACAGATAATTTTGAATGATTTTTTCACATGTAAATCCAGGACCCATATTTTTGATTGTTCTGAAGAAGGAATAAACAAAACAAGGATCTGACCATTACTTGTAAGCCGAAGAGATATACATGTAAGGTAGAAGAGATGGTGGGATACTTAGAATTTAATATAATTTTTCCTAAGGCCATAGTCTTAGCTTCTGGCTGAGGATATCTTTTGTTGCCTTCATTATTGGTGGCTCTCAGTGGCAAACAGATCATCAAAACAATTTTAAAATCATCATGTGAATAAAAGAAGACTAGCCCTAACATTACACAAGTTAGCTTGCTTGAGTTAATAAGTTTTGCAATGTCATACACATATTTCAACATAAAACATATTGCAACTGCAGTACAAATAAAAAAGCAGACCAGTGAAAACATGACTCATTACTCTGAAAATTCATTACTTCATTCTTCTTATAAGTCTATCTGCTTTAAAATCTTGGCAGAAAAAGTCTGTGTGGAAAGTAATGCTAAAACAATAAGGAAGAGTCAAATCCGTATAACTATGTATTGGTCCACTTTTATTCAGCCATCAACTTTTTTACTGTCCCATCGCTTAGGATAACAAAGCATTAATTATCTCCACGTGATTTCACAATTTTTTTTGTTGGTTCTCTGAAACTTGATGACTTTCATCTTTCATCAGCGATTTGAAATTACCCCACAGTTTTGGTTACAATTGTTTCCATGGGTAGCTTCCATGGGAGCCCTAAATATGAGGCACTGTGATTAGTATTTTGTACTTCATCTAGGAATATTTTTAAATTCCTTGGTGGTGAGAAAATATTAATTTCCTGATGTCAATATATTTCAATATAAAAATCCAAGACAAACTAGAAAATTATGAAAGGTGTCTCTGAGTGTCATCATTCTCATTTTTACCACTGAGCTCTTCCTCATTTGTATTAGTTCTTTGTCAAAACTATTTTTAAGATAATTTTTGACCCTTGATGGATTATTAATGGCAAAGTATTTTATCACCATATTTCTGTGAGTTATTTTAGAGTCAATTAGTCTTTGAGAAT
This sequence comes from Origma solitaria, assembly GCA_013397895.1. Taxonomy (NCBI): domain Eukaryota; kingdom Metazoa; phylum Chordata; class Aves; order Passeriformes; family Acanthizidae; genus Origma; species Origma solitaria. The sequence continues at coordinate 916,935 of VZRL01002457.1, forward strand.
ACAATCCATTAGAAGCTGATATTGACTATTTTCACATTTCCAAGTGACTTAGGCAAGTTTGCAAAGCTGGTTTTGTCTAATAATTTAGGAAATTTTGGACAACACTGTACACAGTTACACAAAGCTACTGAAATATACCCATTCTTGGAAGAGAAATGTTGAAGTACAAGGGTTTTGGTTTTACTTTCCTGTGGCTGTAAAAGGAAATTCTGAGACTTTAATAAATGCACCACAGCACAAAGTAAACAAAACAAGTTTGTTTCTTTAATGAGAAAATCAGGCTGCATAAGATGATATTATATTGATTTATAGCTATTAAAATGCAGATAGCAAACCATGAACATGCATCAATCAATCAATCAAACAATCAATCTAAAGTTAAATAAATAATAAATAATCTTAAGGCCTGAAACATTTTTTCAAAAAAATTAATTAGGTAAGATCTCAGATAAAGACATATGCCCATTGTCTCTCACCTTGCATTTGGCTACAGTATGGTCACATTTACACAATACACAGCAAGGATGGTCATTAACTTGTAGTACAAAAGAGACAAGACTTTGTCAGAAAAGCTTAATAAACTTCAGCTTCTGTCCCTCAGAACTGTCATTTATTCATTTTTAGGACAAAGAGTAAAAATAGGCTAGAGGCTAAACAGCAACTTCTTAGCCACGTATCTAAATTAGCATTTTTGTTGGAAAACAATCTTTCATATTTACTTTGCTTTTACAGTGTTACAGGCTAAAACTGTGGATGTATGTGGAAAATAAAAATGGACAAATTCTGACCCCAGTTACACTCATACAGCCTCATTAAACTTAATAGTACTCTATGGGTATAAGTGACAGATTCTGCACCGTCACCAGAATCCTCCTCAGAGCTCCTCAGCTGGTGGGGAATGAAACAGGGAATGTCTTGATGTTTGTTTCCTGTGCTTGGTGAAAGCTCTGTGGGACAATTCTATAAAATAACACCAGTCTGGAAAAACAAATCCTACGGATCATTTTTAATCGATACCTTGCACATGTTTTAGCAGGTCACATCACTCTGTCTCCAGCCCTGCAGATTTGAAGGAGAAGTGTCCTGGTGCCACTGGTGGTTCCACATTGGTGCTCAGGCATAGTCACTATTTGCGGAGCATTTTAAAATAACATTTTCAAAAACAGCTGTTTCCCTTTGTTAGAGAAGTTTCTACTGAGAGAAATACATCTCAATAAAGCACAACAAACTACAGAAATCCTGCGGGATTAGGGAGTGTTTCTCAATCTTAAGGCCTGAGAGTCAATTAATGTGGGAGGAGACATGGGTATTAATGTCACCTCCCACCACTCCGATTTACAAGGGCAGGACTTCACATATACGAGCCCCAGCAGTATTCCAGCAGGTCTTTTCCAAATCCTCTACAAGCAGAGTGCAAGACAAAGCAAGGCTGGCCCAAAGATGAGGCACAGCCTATGCTGAACTGCTGTCACAAAATATTTGCGCATGATTGGTGTAAAAGGCTCTAGGTTGAAAGTTTTTGTCATTAGCACCTGTAATTAACTTTAGCAGTGCAGATATTATGGGGTATAGTTGTACAGGTAGAAAAATGTACCCTCCCACGCCACCATTCAGCAATTGCAGTCATGCACATCTGAGTGCAGCAGATTTATCTAATGTTTCCGTCATAGCTTGATTGGTTTACTTGTCTCTGAGAAAGTCTGTGCAGCTGTATCAGTTCTGGTTTCTGGTTAGTAATTCTGGGTGACATCTGATCCAGCTGGAGTCTATCCTCCCTGTCAGCTTGAAAAATGACAGGAGAGAGTGGAGGCTCCCCACCGTCATTCACGGAAATACATGGCATCTGCTCTTGTTCATACTCCCATTTGTGTTTGGTATTTGCATACCCATCAGTTTCTGCCAAACATCAATGTTGTTTCTTCTAAAACAGGTACTTCTAGAACCCATGCTGATGCCCCATTCCATATCTGACCTCTCAGTCTGCATGTTTAGCAGACATAGTTATGCATTTGACACAGATGTGATGCACCATTGATACTTCCCTCACATGGGTCCAGAGGGGTGTTCAGGTGGGTAGTGCAGTTCTAGTTTATCAGTTTGACTGATAAATTTTTGTTGTGTGTGTGTGTGTGTGTTTCAGATGGGCTGAGGTTCACTGCTCAGTCCTCTCTCTCCAGGCTGAATTAACTCAAAATTGAAAACACAGTGTCCTTTACCAGATATGACAATAACTTACATTTGTCCTGCTCCAAAAGCCATTGATTTTCAAACTCTCGGAAGCTCAGAGGGTTAAATCTCCCTGGCATATTTTGAGTACAGCAGCTGACAAATTAAGCCTTTGTTTACTCAGAAACTTGTATATTTTTGCTTTATTTTTTTGTACCCTAATATATTTCTTCTCATATTCTGTCATTCAATTTTTATTTATCTTTTCAAAACCAAAGTATTCAAACATATTTGACATGTCAACAAGAAGAAAAACAGTTTCTCTGAAACTTGCTTCCATTCCAGACTTCTTTGTCGACTATTTTTCTATCTTGGTAAGCCTCTTAATTTCTCAGTTCTTTGCAAGTAAATAGGGCTGATGCATCTTTCCTCCTTCACAGTGTACCTTGTTTATTTAAAATCACAAGGTCAATGGATACATTTTATTAGGAATTTGTACAGTCTGTGGTACAAGAGGATATGGCATTGGCTATGACCTCTAGGTAGTCTCATGATACAGGACTAAGTAATATATAAAATTTATACCAGTTGTTATAAAGTATTCTAGATTTTCATTACTGTAAAGCTCAGGAGGCCAATACAGAAACTGGAGAGTGCTGCAAAGCAATATGCCAGAGAAAAAAAAGATACTCTGGCAAAGCTGGTACACCCTTGAGAGAGGAGCCTCTGAGCATGTGAGTTTTTTCCATTTTGGGAGGGGAGACACATATCAGTTGTGCTGTCATTGTTATGATTCCCATTTGAAGCCAAGGAATATTGGAATGACTAATAAAAAAAAATTGTATATACATGTATTTGGCATCTTGAACTAAATTTAAGAGGATTGCAGGATTGCCTTTACATTGTTAATCCCAAGTCTCTTTGCATGTGTGTAAAGTTAATGTGGACAGACCATCCTGCGGTTGAATCAGGCTGCTGATATTGGTACTTTGTTCAATGATGTCCAATTACCACATGAATGGTTTCCACCCCACATTTGTTGTTGTTGTTGCTGTTGTTTTTTTGCAGGGGGGAAGAGCAGTTTATTCATGTGTGTGACAAATTGCATGTTGTGCTGAAAAGCAGCCCATGAGAGATTTGGTATCGCAATGGGAAAAGCAGAGAAGAGAGATCTGTAACCCAGAGACTGAAAGGCTGTGTAATTGAAAGTAAGATGAAGAATGAAAAGAAAGGCAAATAACGCATATTTGGAATACAGCCATAAAACTCATCTGGAAAGGTGGGGAGAAACAGAAAATCAAGGGATAAGATATAGTTGAGCATTAAGGGTTCAGGTATGCATAGCTGCTGGGATCCTGAGCACCAAGAAAGAAGCAGGAGTGATAGGAAGACAGTATTCAGCAGCTGTTTACCTCTCTAGCTATCTTAAGACGTGAGATGTCAATGTGAAAATAAATGTGGCAGAGACGCAGAGGGCCCTGCTCCTCTACCCTTTTCCCAGAAACTGTGGGGTGGATTCTGCAGCTGCAGGGCAGGAGTCAGCACAGCAGCATGGGCTCACACTTCTCCAGCAAAACAAAGTAATATAAAGCAATGCAAAGGGGCTAATAAAATTTCTATTTACAGCTATTTAACAAACTGCTCCCCAAATGACATTTCTCTCAAACAGATGTAAATAAAATGCTGAATTATATTATGTTGCACTGAAGAAGGCAGTGCAAACAATTGCATGTATTAGCTTACTCTAAGTTGAAGCAGTCTATACCATAAATTCTGTCCATTTTTACTGCAGTTACTGGGTGTGCTGACCACAACATTTTCTAGGGTTCTGTTTGTATTAAGGATCCCCCTTGGATTTCACTGAATTATGTGACTAACACAGCTTTGAGAGCACCATTACTTAAGCGCTTGGAGGCATCAGTTAATTTTTAAAGCCTGTTGTAGGGATAAAATAGACCACTAAATAATCACAGGAACATTCTATTTGATTTTAAGAAGGTATTTTTCCCTCCTCTGATACAATCTGCTTGTTATTCCTCTTTTTTGTTAAACATATGACTTTTCCTAGGCTGACACTCATAAAATTTCTGTAATATTCACAGTAAAATCCCTGATGGCTTATCACCTCCCCTCTCAGCAGTTCCACAGGCACCAGTGCTGAAGAAGCTTTTCCCATCAGTACCAGGACATGGCCCATGAAATACCATGACATTCTTCTGAATCTGAAGAGCTCTGAGCATCCCCAGCTCCTGGGGGCACCCATGGGCTTCACAGAAGATTTTGTTGTGTTTATCCCTTTGGATTCAGGGTCTTACTCTGCAAACAGAATTCCCATTGAAGTCAGTGTGAGTTGTACACTCAAAGCCCATCTCTTCACTTACCTGTCAGCAGAGTGTAAGGTACCACACTGAAGGCTGCGAGTTACATGAGCTTAGATAGAGAGTAGGCAGAAATGTGGGTAGAAGCGGGGTTTCTGGGACTGCAAGCAAGATGCAGTAATAATTCTTCTAAAAATCAGACTTCTGGTATTTATATGCTTATTCAAGGTCAGATGTAAAATAATGAAGGAAAAGTACTACTTTAGACAAACTACTATAGATAAACTACTGCAAAGTGCTGTAACTCCTTCAATATGTCCGATAAGTGTTCCAGTGGTTTGCTTCCAGCACTGCATGTAGTTAGATTAAGGCATGTCTCTCATTTGGCAATGATGTGTGTAATTGTTCATGATAACCTCTGCAGGGAATTCAGGGAACAGAACTACTGCAACTTACAGGATTCTGTTGAGTTCCCAGAGAAATTTACTGCCTCCAAAGAAGTTTTGTTGAGGTATATTGTCTGATAAAAGGTACACTCCCACCCCTATATGAACATCTTTGTCACTATAACAATGGAATATAAAATTTTCTGTACGTCCTCTAATCGGTGTAATTTATTTCTGCGACAAAACCCAGTGCTGATTTATAGCTGTTGAGTATCTGACATTTTTCTTTTGTACAAATATTGTAGAGTTTCAATTAACTGTAATAACTCTATCATTGCTTCCCCTCTTTAATTTCCTTTGGTATTTTTCCTCTTCCTTCTTCCCTGTGGAAAGCAAACACACGTATCAAGAAACAAAAATGATAGTTGTTAGACTTGGGCCATAGACTTGTGTGTCACAGAACTCTGCCACTTCCAATTGTTGGTCTCCTGTAGCTGTTTGCATCCTGAATGTTCCCTTTGTAAGAACACATGAACAGGAGTGGGTTTAATTTTTTTTTGTGTGTGTGTGTGTGTGTCAGAGCAACACACACGCGCAAAAGAAAAAGTTAAAAGAAAAAGTAAAAGAATAAAGAATGTCACAGACTTGTAGTAGACAAGGATACTGTTATCAGTATTTCTCAAAGAGTAAGTTTGAGGTAATCAGATAAGCAACCTTTTAATAATTTTCTGGAAGTGGGACATGAGCAAATACTTCTGTAGGAATACCCAACACCTGTCACCTCCCCACACAGCATCTCTGATAATGGAAACAAAAAAGTTTGGTTTTTAAATGCTCTTCCCAAGCACAGACTTCGTGACTCAGTACTTCAGTGTTTTACCATCTTGGGTTTGTTCAAATGTGTGGCAGATTTTGGTGCAGTTCCATGGCATCTCACTGTCTTTTATAGAGATGGAACTCAATCTGCATATGTGATATCCCTCACATCCATGACTGTGAAAGCCCAAACAGGAAACTGCCAATAGAAAGTCTGAAGGACAGCCATGCACTGTGGAAACCATGCTTCCCTTAACGTCAGAATTTCCAACATCAATAGGCTTCCTACACAAACACCTGCAGGTCCACTTTGGCAAAGAAGCTAATTGTAGCAGAACGCTGATGGTGTAAATCAGACGTGAACATGGAGACAGATAACTTCATTTCTGTATAAATTGAGATAAAGCAACTTTCAACATCTTGTCTTTAGTGTACTTCACTAGTTCACTATGCCAGCTGAAGACAGAAGTCATGCTTTCCACCAGAGGCATAAAAGAATTTTTAAGGCATTCCCCAAACTATTTGCTGGCTCAGCAAAAAAGAGACTGATTTACAGTCTGTCATTAAGTTTCAAAACTCTGTAAGCGTAAGACAAATCATCCCTATCAGGCAAAGAACTTTGTTTCTGTCAGCTTTCCCCAAACCCACAGCAGAGTTACAGATTCAATTATCTAATCCTATGTCCAAGTTCACCACTCACAGTCAGAAGCTTACTGGGCAGAACTGGAAGCAAAGTCCTTACAGCACCAACTAAACTAAAGAAGACAACAGCTGTGTTCAAACCAAAGACTAATTCGTTCCGTAGTGGACATTAAAAATTCTAACAGAATGAAGAGCAGCTGTAAGAAATAATGCATTTTGGATTTATTAGGTGATTGATTTAATTTGCTGAAAAAAAGTGTTTTGTAGCAACTGTACAATGCAAGTATTAAAAAATATTTGCATGACGAATGTTTCAGAATTTCGTATAAATGAAATTATTTTTACTGGGTAATTAAGGCTGAATAAATACATTGAAATTTTATTTGAAAAAGTAGGCAAAGAAATTATTATATAACAAATATTACCCTACCTTATATACAGAAATAGAAGACAAACTAGCCTTTAATGCCATATTTATGTATGAACCCAAATCTATGAATCCTTTAAGGTTTCTGACAGAGTTTTTCAGAGATGGTAAAGTTCATATTTCACCACAATTTCATAGTTTTCTCATTTGACCCTAAGTTCTGTCTAGGTGTTTTCAGCCTCATGTTTACCATGTTCAGGTTCTGCCTGATGGTTGAAGGGGTGAACAACAGGCAGTGTTCCTGCAGGCTGCTCACTGCGTACACACCTGAAAACACCTCCAAAACTGCTTCTGAGGTGGTGGTAGGAAGCAGTGCATCCTGAAATGTCAGCAGATTATCTTATAAATACAGGCAGAAGCTGTCTATCAAAGGATGTATATGCTTAAAAAGGAAAGTTAAACAGTGAGTTTACAGATTTTTCTCTAATGACATTGTTTTCGTTGCTTGAACATTTTGAACTGTCACAATTTTCTCACTAAATATTTCATTTCAATGGTGATAATATAAGGCTTATTTATCAGTAGTTTTATATTGCCAAAGAATTTCCAATTGTTCTTTTTTTTTCTTTTTTTCCCTTTTTTTTTTCTTTTTTTTCTTTTTTCCTTTTTTTTGTTGTTGTTGTTGAGGAAATCTTTTTGTTTTGAAAATTGATTTTCATAACATGGAAAGCAGTGTATTTATAATATTCAAAGTGTACCATTTAAGCAGATCTATGAATTTTTATTCTATTTAGGAATATATGAGATTATTAGCTGTATATAATGAAACACTTACGTGTTTCTCCCTTGTTTTGGGTAGAAATAAAACTGGATTACTTAAAAATCTAATTAGACCAGAAAATAGAAACCAGAAGAAGATATGTAGGCGAATAATTGAAGCACATAGTAGGAATTATCTTCTTTCTATGAGGAAAATATAGATATAATAGTCTTAATGGAGAAAACTAATTAAGACATGTTTCAGTTAATTGCTTTTAATATTAATAGAAAGTTCTAATTGGAAAGTTTCAAAAGAAAAAAGCCAGCTGAAAGAAGATTGGGTAGAAAGAAAAGAAAATGTTTCAACAAACACAAAACTTTCCTTTTAAAAGGTTATTAAAAACAACAATAATCATATGCTCTTCATGTTTTGTGGGAGCTTTTCAAGGAGCTTGAAATTCTTAAACTTTGCTCTAAAAAATGAAGAACATTTTCATTTTTTTCAGAGACTGTTTTGTTCAGCTTGGCTTTTTGCAGAATTTTTTTCTTTTGTATGTATTAAATTAGTATGAAGATGATGTAAAAATCCTACCAAATCAAAACAGAAAACAGAAAAAATATTCTCTTAGGTATATTAAATTGTAACAAATGCCTATGTAAAATGCATGTCACTATAAGAAGGAAAGCATTGTTTATTATGCCTGCCATTTTTGCATCATCAGAAGGCCTATGCCCCTTAAATTGTATTATCTGCAACATTTGTCCATTGATCAGTTGTGTCGAGAAAATGCTTTGGTATACAACTTGGAAAGATAATTTTCTACTACTTTTTATTAATCCTTTCATGAGAGCCTGTCACTTGTTATAATTCCATCAGAACAAATCTTTGATTCAACTATATGGATACCAATTCAATTTCTACCCTTTGGACATTTCTTCTTTAGAGTTTGAAAGAATATGTGTCTAGCTTGCACCACCCTTAATTATTAGATAATATCAGCTAGGGAGTAATAGCGCCCCCAGAAGGCTGCGTGGATTCTCTGGTTGAATATACAGGAATAACAATTGTGGCACTTTGCTTCTGGCAATAATTACAAATCTGAAAAGTAAATTTCCTACTACTAGCAGATATTTGTGCTAATCCATCTGAAAGACACTCATGAGATGGAGTTTTAAATGTACTCCACCTATTTTTACTGGAGTCCTCCAAGTAAGCCTGTGATTTCTTCTGGGCACTATTTTTTAAAGGTTGCCCAGAAAGAAAGGCAGATATTAAATATATTTTTTGTAGGGAAAAAAATAACAACTCCATAAAATTACTTTTACCAAAAAGGTCTAGTTAACTACACAATGTTTTCTATTTTATTTTACTTACATACTGCATTTTGTTTAAAACCACATGCAACAATTAATATTTTGCTCAATTTGTTTTTGAAAATGTTAGAATAATTCATCTATATATATGAAATAAAATACTTCAAAACACTATTATGTCTAAAAAATGTGTTTGTGAGAAAGATGTTGCACTGCTAGAATAACTTTGTGACTATAACAATGCTGGCTTAACAATGGGACTCAATGGTCTTAAAGGTCATTTTCCACATAAATGATTCTATGATTCTACATCTTGCCCAGGTCAAATATGCAGTTGCTGATTCTAACAAAAAGAATGCCTGGTGGCACTGTGTATGGTTCCATTAGTAGAAAAAAATGTAGGGAAAATTGTTCTCTGCAGGAAGGCAGTTTACTTTATTCTCTGCATTATGTTACAAGGATATGAATCTCTCATTGCTGAGAATTCCTCCTTACAGGTGATTTGACTGCATACTTAAATCTACACTCTTTGTGCAAAGAAATTGGAAGTACTTCTACATACCACAGAGCAAATACTTAAATTCGTCAGTCAGCTTTTGTTCAGTTCCTGCTCAGGCATATCTTGCATTTAAATTGATTTTGTTAAATGAATGACTAGAATTGACTGCAGAATTCAAGATGCTTATATCACAGAGTGGATTTCAACTTGGAATGCTCTTAAATTAAAGCAAAACTGATTAAATTACATCACAGACTATAGAATTTTGATATCATTCCTGCAAAATAGATGAAAGTATGCCTGGATGCAAACTGATGGTTGTAAAATAAAAGGCAGTTCCATGTGTCTGAGTTAGATGAAAATACTTTTTTTTTGCTAAATTGAAAGGGGTTAATCCAGAGACCAACATAAACCATAAACAACAATGTAAAACCCTCTACTTGTCTGCTGCTAACCAGTGAATGTTAACACCCAATGAATCTGTTAACTTCTGTTACATTTCCATGCTTAGTGTAATGACAAGTGAAGGATAAGGCTAAATAAATTTAGTACCAACCAATGAGAAAAGATATTGGAATTTTTGCTAAAATGAAAGGGAAAAGAAATACAAAAATGAATAAATAAACCCAAACCAAATTATAATCTTTATCTTAGTGATGTTCTGTGAACCTGTGGTGATGTCATAAAGACTTAGCATTAGGCAGCGTGTACCATGATGTGTTGGAATCTTAGCCTCTGCCACCACCCGCTTCGTAGAGGATTCAGTGCATGGAGAATGAATGGACAAAATTAATTACAAAATAATAGCATTGAGAGTCTTACATTAAAAGACTTAGTCCTCAAGACAATTGGTCTGCTGTTTTCTTCCTAACTTGCCACGTCAGCCACCATTCAACCTCCAAACCATTTAAGGCAGGGACTTTTGAATATAGTTCAAGTTGCTCCTGCAAATATGGCTTCAAAGAAAATCTAGTGGCAATGTCAAAAGCAAGTAGGATGAATGCAACATACAAACTTGATGTTCAAAGAAGGAAATCATGTGGTGCATTTGATCAAATTAAAACACTGGAAACATTGCATTTACAGTAGTACTTTGAGATAAAGCTGATACGTCATAAGTTTTAACCAGATCAAAGTTTTCTATACCAAGCAGGATTTTATTTTTTTAATCAAACAGAGAGTGACTGAACTTGCTTTTTACAGGTGTGTTTCTTATGTTATTACCCTGCAGGAAGGAATGGGCTAAAAACTGAAGACTAGCAAGGAGGATTGGAAATATGCTCAAGTGACCTCAAGCGTATTTCTCAATATGCTGGAAATAATCCTTGAGTATTATTATTACAAACAGGTGTGGTCATCAGGCTGGTGATCTTCTAGCAGGAATTGAGTTTAATGGTGGCTGCATTTTCAACTCTGCCATGGTGCTTCTTTGGGGACCCCATGGTTAGCGAGACAAGGGCTATAAATTCACTCTTTCTGAAGAGGTTGCCTGTCTTTGCCGATTCACACATCCCCCGATATAGTTTTATGCCTTTATTTTCATTTACAAAGAGGAATAACATAAATACTACTGATTACAGAACAATATTGGGGAAAAAAAGGGGTTTTTTCAACACAAAATTTCCATTTCATTGAAAAAGCTATTTTTTTTTTGCAAGGGGAAGCTATGACATATGACTTTATATGATGAGAACACACCATGTCAGCTTATACATAATTTTCAGCATTGGTCTATCTAAAGCTCTGGATTTAGATTGAGATGCAGAAGGTGTATTTTGCAAAAGATTGGTATACTCACTTTAAGTTTAATTGTAAATGTTTTATTTCTTAGGTATCTGGGATGTTCAGCCTTTTCTTTACCACAAAGCAAAAATGCAAAAGAAATATGTTTAGGTCTGCATAATGCCCAGCTAACCCATACTGACCTGGAAAAGGTAATGCTCAAAAGCTAAACTTTCGTGTTCAGAGTAGCAGTATGTGTGCAGTAGTAACAGTTGTATGGCAGGGATAGCACAAATCTTACTCCAAGAAAATATCTTGAAATTGGACAGAATTTACCTGAATGTATTTAGTGACAAACAAAAACCATTATTGCCAGGATTCTGTTATAAAAGCCTAATACAATTATTCTGTGCATGTACCTTCAAGGAATAAGAGAGAAGTAATCCAACATTCAACTAGACAGTATATGGAAAATAGTCAGGGATGTTAAAATTGATTCAATCAGGTGTAATAAAAGAGAACAATTGCACAAAATTAAACGATTGGCCAAACAATCAGGTCTGCTTATGCAGTTTTAATGATGCAGGGTGAATCAATAATAAATATAATTCTACACCAGAAAGGGAAAAAATCTTAAAAAGGCATGCCACTAAACTAAATCTGTGGTGTATTGGTGCATTATCATGAGCTGCAGCTGCCAAAAATCGGCCAGATTGCGTTGCAATAAGGTGTGCATGGACATGTATGTATGTAAAAACAATGTATATTTGCCATTTCTATACCATGCAGCATTAAATAGGCAATGTTCACATTGGTCTACTCAGTTGCTCCATTTGAAAGGCAAAATAACAATTGAAACAAATGTTCTCCATTGGTTTTAGCATTTGCTTACTGCTTCAGAGGGAATAATAAATAGCCAAGGAAAAAATGCTTTTATCTATAGTCCTGTTACATACATGACTGCTGAAATAATACCATAATAATGTTAATATTACATCTTTTACATCTGAAAACATCCTTTGCGCTTTGGAAGAATTTCCTTCTCCTGAATATACTGGAAAAAGCTACACAAGACTAAAAGTTTTAATGTAGGCTTGTCAGGGATACACTAATTTTTCTTACAATTTTAAAGGTTTGTGGAGGGGAGGAAGGAAGAAAAGAAAAAAAAATCCATAATGCCTTTATTGAACTGAACAGAAATATTCCCTGTTGGATTCAAGATGGGCTATATACTTCAAGCTCTGTGGGTTGTCTAAGGCAGACTTGGCCCATGACTCATATTTGATGGAAGACTAGGAAGCAATTGAGAACTCCCCACTGAACTAAGTAAAGAAGCTGTACATCATGCATCCAGGACTCAAAAAGGGAGCAAGAAACTGCTAGACATCGAAGGTGAAAAGGAATCCAGTTATCTAATCATCTAAAAGATGAATCTGTGTCTTGCATGTCAAGCATGTTAGAGAGATGCCGCTAAAGTAGCTCAGAAGTGCATTTTTACTTTATTCTCATGTGACATTGCCTGAAATATTACTGAAGTGTGAAATATTAATGAAATTACCTTCATGATGTCCATTTGAGACAAGATTGCAAGAGAAGGATAGAAAGTATTATCCTAGTGTTTCTAATCAGGAATTTAGGAGCAGATACGGTACATGTTCCTTTAGCCCAGCATAATGTGCTGTGTGGGTTTTTCAGCTTTTTGGCTTAAGAGTCCCCAGTGAGCTGTTTGTTCCGCACAAGCAGAACTAGTAGACTGAACACAGTCTGGGGCTAGAGCACGTGTGTATTCTGCAAAGCTGAAGAAAGAAGACCCTTTCTCTTTTCCTCCATGCAGAGCCCTGGCAGAGTGGATTTCTTTGCAACAAGGGCATCTCTGTGGCCCCTGACTCTGCCTGGGCTAACATTCGTGTCAGGGAGATGCTGAGGACAGAGACATGGGGTCAGGCTAACCACAAATGACTGAGGACAGAAGGACTGCAGACTTACCCTCTTTAAAGCTAATGCTCTGGCTCTGTATCTTGGAAGACCTAGAAAGCTCTATCTTTTAAGCCTCTATATTGAGCCTAAGATAAGGATGTTGAATAAAAAAATGTTTTCAGGAGGCTTAAAGATTAATTTCTTTAAGGTTAATTAAAGTTCTAAAGCATCAAAGTAGGCCTGACATCTGGACTCCTGCAGAGCATGCAAAAATGCCATCATAATAATAATACCCTTCTGATCACTTTCAGTATTTTCAGAACCTTTTTGCAATTTTTTTTCAGTCTACTTCTTCCTCACACCCAGTGAAAAATTATCTAAAATGCCTTTACCCAAGACTTCTGTATTCCAGCTGATGCTATTTACCTCTGTTCTTCAAATATTCCTCAGAAATTACAGTTGGTATTACTCTAATTATAATTCCATAACTTCACTGTAAACAGTTTTCCAAAGCACCATTTCATATATTGTAAATTGAAGGAATGAGTCAATTTTTGGGTCCTCCAGCCAAAAACTTTGCCATTCCTGGATGGGAACCTCCTGTGAATCTAAATATTTCACTTTAATTCTGAAGAATGTACCTCTCTTGCCTTGAGTTGCTACAGTTCTCTGCAAGTTTTCTGTACATGATATTATATAAACTCATGAAATTTCAGGTTTGTGGCTTACAGACAGAGAAAATAAGACTAACCAAGAGTAAAGCCAAGAAAAATGTCCCATGAGGTAGCAATTTGGAAAGATTGCTAAATGACTTCATTATCTCCCATAGCTCTAGTTAACCAGACAATTAGAAGCAGCTTCCGTGGTGGCTTAAAACCAAGAGAAAAGGTTTGGCTGGTAAAGAGGATAGAGATTTTGCATACCAATTTCAGGCCTATGGAAATAGTAATGCTGGTGGTTATCAGAAGGGAGCCTGTAGCATCCAGAAAAAAAAATGTATTCCAAAAACAGGAAAAAGTGAGCCAAGGCATCATTTTCATCCAAGGGAGAGGTGGATGCAATAGGCCTGACAGGGAAGAAGCCCAGCCCAAAGCTAGCCGCTGGCCCAGACGATGCGGGAATTAGAGTTGCTACCTCTGAGAGGAGCCAGCTGCGGGAAAAGAGAGGATAAGCTTCACCAAAAGTACCATTTCACCAAAAGTACTCAAGGATCAGAGAAAAACAAAAGAGAACCTGTCTGAGTCCCTCTGTCAGAGTTGTTGTGAGTACAGGTTCCTCCTGAAGGACTTTGCCCCAGGTGTGGACAAGGAGTTCATGGAAATGTTCAGGCATGAAGATGGAGAGGGTCTGCATTAATAAATCTCATGCCCTTCAGCAGTCTGTCATCAGATTTTTGTCTCCAGTGTCAGGACATCCATGGCTTGAGAAAAAGCCACCAGTTCTGCACAGGGCAGATCTTATTTTCTCTCACACTGGAACAACTCTAAGAACTTGGAACTATGGTTTCTGCCTAACTTTTAACTCACAGAGGGTTTTTTAAACTAGCTTTTTTTTTTTTTTTTCTTTTTTTACTATCCAGGTCTATTTAGTGAGGAGAGCTACTGCCAACAGATGGATCACAAAAGCTTATGTGTTCTCTAATGAAACCAATCCTTCTAATTTACTTGTCCCTAAAGAATGTTTTTATGTTTTCCTCATTCCTTTAGAGTGCAACTCTTAAAATCATCTGTTTGACCATGTTCCCAGGGTGGTATTTCAGATATAATAAAATATAAACAAAAAAAGATAGCTATGCTTAGTTTAAAAGTCAGACAGGTTTCACAGGTGTTGCTGAAGAGCCTTCAATTATGTAGAAGTAACACAATAGCATCACAATTTCTGTTACCTTGGATGAATATTCATAAATGGATTAGATTTGTAGTAGTACTGAGTGGAGTTCAAAAGGTCTAGAGTTAAGTTTTGATGCAGAAATGTATTCAAATGTTTGGATGCTTATCTCAAACAAATAACTCGTACCGAGGCATGAATATGAGAGGTCTGAAATCAGTGCAAATTTGACCTCTAACACAGAGAGCTAGTCTAAGTCACTGACTAATTAATTTTAAAAAATTGGCTGTAAAACATAGGAAAAATAAATTCCTGAAAGAAATCCCAGTGAAGCACACTACACCAGTTTTCAAGCCTTCACAGTGCTGTGAAGGCCCTGTTTTCACACTTCAAACATAATGAAAAATTTACCACAGTGACAACAGAGCTCTGGGAACCTCCTCTTTCCTCTCTCTTCTCAGCCATCTTGAAGGGATATGGCAATAATTTACATTTCTTCATCCAGCATTGAGTGACTTGTCTGGACTTGGTGGAACCAAAGGTCTGTTTTATCCCGAAAAATTGTTCATGAAAAATAGCTGACATAGGATGACTAGGATAAAAAAAAAAAAGCCAGCAAAATATCACCTATTTAATGTAACGTAAATGCAATGGCAAAGGCCAGCTCTTATTTGTCTTTGAAGCTACAGCAATAAAGATGTAATCCCCTTTAAATGTCCTCATCTAAGACTTGCCTGGGAAGCATTGATGAACGTATCCTAAATGTGATCTGAGCATCAGAATGTCAGTGGAGTCAAGCAGTACTTTATATCCCTCTTCAGTACAAGCCACCTCCATGGCAAATGGGAAAGCAGATGTGCTTCTACTAAAGGCATTTTAGATTTCGTAGAGGGAAGCTCTAGGAGATATCACAGCTCACTGGAACAAAGTCCTTGCTGAGGTTTCCTGCGTTACATCAATTTTGCCTATGCCAGACTAGCTTTAAACTATTTAATTATTTCAGTAAAATATGGGGACTGAACAGTAGCCAAAGGTTTTGAACTTGTCTTTGATATCAGACATATTCCTTTGATTTTGCCCAGAATTTTACCAGAAGTTCTTCAACTTTCCTCATTTGCCTTGGATGGATTTTAAAGTGGCACAAATGTCTTCTAAGTTCGGTTTGGTTTCTTTTCTAAAGTAATTTCTTTTGTCAGACAGGAATTGATTCTTCTTCAAAAAGCTATGGAACAATAAAATCCCCACTAATTATCTCAGTTTTGCAGTTTAAGAAAGGAGGAAGTTCAGAATTATCTCCTACCTTTAAGTAAGTGACTAACATCCTAAAAAATTTACATCTTCAGTCTCAGAATTACCCGCTGAAATCTCTTCTCTGGTGGCTATATGTCAGATTAGACATGTAGAGAGGAATTCACTGCTAAAAGGAGTACATTAAACTTTTGAAACACACACTGAAGGAATGGGAAACTGGTTAGGGGTTCTTTTGAATAGTGAATAGTAAAGGGCATTGACTCTTTCGGGAATAAGATTTTTCAGGCCTTTAATCCATTGAAAAAAAACACCAAACCTGAAATATAACGCTTTTGTTCATGTACAGACAAACAAAACTTTGTGCAAATTGTTGGGGATAGAATCTGAATTTTCTTCCAGTACAGCAGTGTCACAGTGGTTTCACCTCAGTCAAAGGAACAGTTCTGAGCTGACATATGAGGAAAGCAAGATGAGGATCTCACCCTTGATGAAAGATGCATTTTCAACCTGGAGAGCTGCAATGTGAACTGACAGCAATTTTCTCAGACGAAAATAGATAAACTCATTGAACTTTCTGTCAAGGCTCCACTGTTTCATCATGTGTGCGTATAATTTTTTTATTCATTGGAAAATTATGAGATTCCCAAAAATGAAAAAATGCCATCTCCCTAAAGAAAATTTAATATACTACACATGATCATAAACAAGAGAAAAATTATCAGAGTGCTTTTTGCTGTTTTGATGACATACTAGACTGACACAAAATTTCTGAAGTCTGTGCATCACAAGTCCAGTGAGGAAATTGAACATCTACATCCCCTAGAGATCCTGTGCTCCTTATACAAATCCTTCAGCTAAGGGGAGAAAGCATGCGTGCCTGCCTTATGCATCTCGACCTAAAGAAATTTCCTTATAATTTCCAGCCGGCATAACATTCTTTTTACTGAACCTGCCCTTCAAGTAAGAACCATGACTTTTCCCTGCCCTGCCTGGACTTTACTTTGTAGTCATATATTTCATCTGAATTATCTATTTTACAGTTTCTTGGATACAGCAACACTGTGATTTCTACACTTACCGTATTATGCTTTTCTTTAATCACTTGGAATAAGAACTTCTCTGTTATCCCACTTCTTCATGCTGGTGTCTCTTAAGCTTAGGCACGCTTTTCCACCGTTCTTTACATTTCACCTCATTTCCACACCCTGTCTTGAGCACTGCATGTGTTCTGGGACAGCATGGTAAATTCTGAGATTCTCCTGTGGGATGCAAAAGAGCCCCTCTCCTCCAGGGGTGAGGGAGAAACTTCACAGCTTGCATTTCTGCGATGCACTCACTGGAGTCACTGTGACAGGGCTCAGTTGGAAAGTGTTTTGACTTTTCACAAGATATCACAGTCTCACTGCGCCCTGTCAGAGGAGACAGCAGAGGAGTGACACCTGCAGACTAGCATTTTTCTTCCTTGCATGCATTCAGCTTGAAGAGGGGTGCAGAAAATACTTGTGATGTGCGGGCCATTCCAGGCAAGCCATTAGAAACAATGCAAGAAAGGGGTAGAGGAAACAGAGATGATTTCAGCTGAAAAGGAAATAAGTGGAAACTAAAATTGAAATGAAAATACCATCTCAGTCAGAAAGATAGAAAGTCCTTTGCGTGTAACTTTAAAGAGTTGAGATCATATATTTCATTTATAATCATGCTTTTCATTTATAAACCATTTTCTTTGGCCTCAGAAAGTTCATAAGCTACTTTTAAGAAAAAATGTAGAAACTGAGGTGCAAGTCAGTGAGCTTAAATTTACTGTGGAGGAGCCTACAATTTCACTGGAACTTTTGTTTTTCTTTTTCGGATGCAAACCAAAGATTAAAAGCCACTGGCTCAGTGGTGTCTTTTTGAATGTCAAAACCATGGTCTTATGGTGGCTTAATGCAACATTACCTTGAGAAGAAGCTGAGTAAATTGCCTCATTTCAGTTGTGTTAGATGGCCTCACATCTCAGTCTGCGCTCTGAACACTTTGCATCTCATGGACAAGAGTGTTGGTGAAGAGTCCCTTGAGCCTTCGACTAGTACATATAAAAAAGTGCATTCTTTCAGAGAAGAGGAAAGTGGAAGGCAAGGCCAATCACAAGGGATTTTGTGAAGTTATTTTGTTTTTTCCCGAGCAATTTATAAGGTAGGTGAAGATAATCTTTGGCTGAATTCATGATTGTGTGTGAGTAAGACGTAAGAATTGCCAAGTGATTAGAAACATAAACTCTTTGTTGTATTTCACCTGGAATAATTTTAAAGAGATTTACAAGTACTTTGAACCTGATGTTTCCTGGTTAAATCATACATCTTTCTGCAGCAATTAGCAGAACACCTCTGAACTCAGGCTGAGACCTTCAGGTTTTCTGAGTTGAAGGCAAACTACTCATGCAGATGCAGATGAAGGTACAACAGAGCATTGAACATTATTAAATGACAAAAAGCAGATTTAGAATAGAGCTGTGTGCAGTGGCTCTGCAGAAAGGATATTAACTGTTGTTTCTGGGGTTCTTTTGAGAGGTTTTTGGTGTTGTGTTTTGTTGTGGGCTTTGTTTGGGTTTTCTTTCTTTAAGAAGGGACAGGAATTGAGTCAATATAAACAAAAACATTTTCTAAATTTAAGTATATATGAGTGGGTGAACTTACAGAAGAAATCTAGAATTCTAATTTTATTTTTCTTGAATCCCTTCTGATTTTTGTGCCACTGAAGATTCCTGTAAAAGAGCAAAATGGAACTGTCTTGCAGCCCTATGGTTGTGCATATTTATCACAAAAAATTAAAGGTCCAGTGTATTTGTCAGTAATAAAGCTTTATACATTCTACACACAGGCTTGTTTTCCTTTTAAAACAGAAGTCACATATTTGTTTTCTGAAGAAAATTTCTGATTAAATAACATTTATTCATTAATATTATGTACGCAGTGCATGTTGATATTTAAAGCAATCAGATTGTCAAGGAAGGATCTCTCCGATCTGTTGGTCACCTAAAACAGACATACACAGAGCTTCTTCTGCAGGCAAAATCTGGCTGAAAATCCCAGTTTTGATGAAGCAGTGAGGAGTTTGGGGGTTTTCTAGGGCACAGCTCCCAACTGAAATACCCTCTGCTGTGTATCTGTCAGGTGGGGAAGATGTCCTTGTCTTACTAAAAGTCCCTTTTTGTGAAGGCAGGAGAGTAGGAAGAGAGTGGTTTCACATTCCACAAGCTTGGCTTTCTTTCCCATCCAAAGTAAAATGGAGACCTTAAAAAGCATGGAACCAAAACCAAACTAACTCCAAAACCAAGGTGCTACAGCCAGAGAGTAATCAGTGACATTATTGAGGTGTGTGATGACTAGGACACAGACATGAATATGGATCTCTTGTATTGTGTTATCTCCAAGTTATAGGTGAGAATGCACTGCCTGTCTCCTCTCTCTCCAGAAATTTTTCTGGGATCTCAGGAACTTGAAGAAACTTCTATTGAAAAAAATAAGTTTCAATGTCACATAAAAATATTTAATTAGAGGGAAAAAAAAAAAGCTGATTCTTTCAGCTTAGTTTCAAGAGGCCCTCAGTGAGTTAAATTTTAAAAAAATACCCAAAAGGCAACAACAACAAAAAACCACATAAGCTAAGAACACAGGTAATAGTAGGAAACTTTTTGGAAACACTGTGTTTGATGCAGGCTCACACTAAGGGGCTGCTATTTCTAGAGCAGTTGTTGAGGTTTCTAAGTTCTCAGCCACATCTCTTCATATTCAGCAAAGGACACAAAACATGATACACTTGTACTTGTACATATACAAATCCAGTTTCTGGACCCTAACAGAGGAAGAGGTGCAACACCAAGGATAGAGAGTGACTCCAAAGAGAAGTCAAGGCAGTTCTCCTTTCCCTTCAGGAAGCAGCTTGTCAAAGCACAGATCTGGGGTGAACTCATATCACCAACCACTGCCCTACACTTCACGGTGATGGACTCTAACAAGGGACTGAAAGGTAAATTTTTCAGAAGACCTAGATTACTGAGATCTTAAAGTGCTTTTAAAAAGCAGTCACAGGGGGACATTTGAGTTACTTAAGTCTGTTTTAAACCTCAGCTCTACCCCTAATGCTCTTTAAATACATAAGCACAATGCATTATACACATATAGGCATGTCCTTATATATGTATTTTAATGTAGAGCAACAAAAAAGGGAATATAAAGTCATAGTAAGCCTCCAACCTTGAGGATAATTATTCATTTCTGTTCAAGAGAGAAAAAACAATAATGGGCTTTCTTATTTGAATATTTTTCTCTGTACTTCTGTATCCTCAGCCTGACACTGCTATGAAATGCTTATGCAAGTGCATTAAATTTTAATGGTAATTGAACACTGTTTTTTCTTGGTTGCAGGTTTTAAATTAATATGTAATTTCACTGGAGGCTAAGCAAAGATGTCTCTTTATGTACCTTGGTGAACCCAGGCTGAGAGGTAGGGCTCACCAAACAGCAGATAGGACAAATTTTCAGGAATGGAGTTTAGTCTTTTAAACAGTCCGTTACAGGTGCAATAGTTCTTAGAAATAAATACAAGCTTTAACACAGAATTAAATAATGAGAAGAAGATTTGGAGAATACTATGTATGTGTTCTTAATTTTCTTAGTTTTCATTTCCAAACACATCACTATGCTTTCACATGTAACTCCTGTTTGAGGAAGTATGAACATCATTATAAATTCCTGAAGAAGTACTGTCAGATTGAGAGCACTTCTACCCAGATGAAGATTGTGAACAGAACCTCATTGATACTCCATGTGTACTTTTTGTGTTTGCATGCAATAGCCACACAAGATACATATAAAAACATGGCTTATTTTGGTACATACTCTGGACACAATTGCAAGAAATGAAATGGGGAGACACCAGGGCAATTTTGGGAAATAAACCCCAGTAACCTTCTTGCAGAGATTTTCCACATGAACAAAGTCATGGATGCCCAGCTCTTCACACCATCTTCTCCACACACCCTGCAACTGAAACTGATAGCAGAATTCAGTCAATTGCTTTTCAAACATTGAACATAATGAATTGTGTTGGATCTTCTTCATATTTTCTTTCTGCTGACACTTAATATCCATGGATATTAGAGAGCAGAGCTAGGATAATCTCGGGCAAATTACTCTGTCTACCTGCACTACTAAAATACGGTTTTCATAATTTCATATACAATCCCCATTAATTTACCCAAATTACGTGCAAGGGTACTGTTTCTGTACCTTCCTTCATGTGGCTTTATTATAATGTAGCATTTAAAATACATGCTTCATGATAGTACAATCAAAGCAGGAGCACAGCACTGCCACAGAAAGCCCTAACAAGCACAGCAGGTGCTGACACTGCCCCGGCACAGCAGGAGAAATGCAGGGTGCCCAGAGACTGTGCCACGTTGAGCCTACTTCTGTCCCAGGCTGTGAATTGTATCTGCACACAGCTTTGTGGCTTCAGACAACAGCCTGATCAGCTAGCCCTGATTTTTATTTTGTTTGGGCTTTTTCTACATCTTAACTGTCATCACCCAAATGTTTCTTTTAATTCTGGGTTAAAACACAGGCCATGGACCAAAAGCAACAGCAACTGATAGGCCAAATCACAGGTGAACATGAGTCTGAGGAATATGTAAAGACATGCAGTGAGAGCCATTCCCCTGATCTTTGGTTGGTTATCCTCCGTCAGATCCAAAGCTGTTTCCACAGAGGCCTTCTGAAGTCCAGCCTGCCTCCCTCCTCAGATCTTGGGTGTCAGCCTGGAACTGTCTGAGAAGCCAAGGTGCTTCTCACACCTGAGATCCCTTTTCTGACACCACGCCCCGGGTCATGCTCACGGTAAAGCACCAAGACAAAATGTGTGCGCTTTATAGCTGTGCTTCAGACCCGATCAATTCCTAGGTGATAAGAGTAAAATTCAGGGAATTCCCCTATTGCCAAATTATCTGAATTCCCCTACATATATCACTATCACATTTTTCCACCTATTGTGTCTGTGAAAGTAAGGTCAAAATTCCTTTCTTTAGCTCTTTATACAGCAGAAATAAGTCCTATCACAGTGAAAATATGATGGACTGCTGGCAAGGCCAGAAACCTTTTTAAACTTTGGAAACTGTCTGCTCAGGAATCAGTCTTGAGAGATGTGTGGAGGCTTGTTGAACATCTAAGTCATCTGTTTCAAACTTAAGCAGCCCTAAGGTAGGCTTAAGAACGTCTGTAGTGGAGAGCAAAGAAATAAAAACAGAAAAATGACTAGGCTTTACAGCAAGTAAGAAGGAGGCAAGGAATACACAATCATATACTTGGATCCAGACCTAGGAATAGCTATCATTGAGGCCAGCTTTCAGATTAAGGCCTTCATTCTTCAGAGGAGCTACATTCACTAACTGCATCTAAGAGTTTTTGCTTTCAGGCAATGATTTGCACATGAGTTGTGTACCACTGATGAAGCCAGTCTTGATACAATAAAACTGCCTAAAAACCTCATAGGCATTATGAAACTTGTCTGGGTTAACATCAGCATAAACTTATTCCTGATTATCTTACAGAATTCCTCATTACCTTACAGAATCAACAATCTCAAACATGACGTTAATTACCTTTTCCCCATAGTTTTTAACTAATGAAATATATAAGTAATAAGATTAGATAATGATTCCTTGTTTCTGACACCTCCCTCTGGCATTTCTTACCTTTTTATAAGTGCTTTCCAGGTTTAACTAGTAATTATTTTAAATGCTTAAGAGTTTTGAAATGCCTGGGCTCAGCATTCCCTCAGTTTATTTGCTCATCCAGACCTCACAAGCTGTATAGTTCATAAACATTTAAATAATTAAAATTTGAACCTGCAGGGCTTTTTTTGCTGATTTTTGAAAAGAAGGATAATTTACTGGGAAATCAACTTTAATTGCATTATCTTAAATGGAAAAATGATTTGTCAATGTGCATTACCAGATTTTATTTGGCAATAAAAATTCTTTCAGTGAAAAGATTGTGTTGACTGATTGAACTAGGCCCACTGCAATCAAGATTAATAACTTCAGAAGCAGATAATGTAATCATCTTACATTATTGACACAACAGCTTTTCACGCTTTAGTGATACTGAAGAGGCAA
The DNA here is from genome assembly GCA_013397895.1 of Origma solitaria. Classification (NCBI taxonomy): domain Eukaryota; kingdom Metazoa; phylum Chordata; class Aves; order Passeriformes; family Acanthizidae; genus Origma; species Origma solitaria. The sequence goes on from VZRL01002457.1 coordinate 940,072, forward strand.
ACGTAAACCCAGCACTCTCAGCTATTATTTTGTGATATTTTTGTCAGACAGAATTGCACTGTGATTCTGATATCACCTACATCAACCTAGAAACTCCGGTAATTAGACTTCAAATGTGTTTTCGCTGAAGTCTCAGCAGAAAATTTAATCCTGTGGAGTTTTGTGAAAGCCCATCGCACTTTTTAACTTCATTGCTGTGTTTAGCTAAAGTCATCATGCCTATGGTAAAATGTAAACTAAGGCCTCTCTAGAGTTCATTTTACGAAATGCAGTTTTCGGTCTACGCTATTGCTGAAAGGGAACAGTTGGATGGGAGCTATACATCTTAGCAGACATCAGCTCCTGGAAATTTAATAGCAAAATGTTTTCCTGGGTCTCTCTCACTGCAGTGGAGGACAGCCCAAGTATTGTTACCCCATGGTGTAAGGAGATATAAAAGCAAAAAAGATGCACTTTTGCAAATGCCTCTGCTGGGGATTAGAGGGGAACATGAAAAAAAGCCACATCAGCTCTCCCCAAAAACACCAAACTGAGAGAAAAGCCCCCACAAACTAGAAACAGATCAAAGGTGGAAGAAAATGGTAAAAGGTAAATTGGTTTAAAGCGAACAGGCCAAATCATGTTAATTATGTACACCATATATAGGAAATTGCCATAAGCTACTTCTCATTTTTATTCTCTGAGATACCTAACTGCAAAAAAATCAGCCAAGCTGGCACTGATGTTATTGTTGGCACTCTGATTCATGTCAGCCAAGAGCATGGTCTTTACAGCTCTTACCTTCTCCTTCTCCCACTGGTTTGAAGTATTTATTGGCTTTAATGAAATTATGGAATATCATAGAATGGAATCACAGCATCATGGAATATTTAGAGTTGGAAGCATTGTAAAAGATTATTTAGTTCCAATGCCCCTGCCATGGGCAGGAACACCTTCCACTACACCAAGTTTTTCAGAGCCCTATCCAGTCTGATATTGAACACTTTCAGGGATAATGAGTTCGCAACCTGTCTGGGCAACCTCTTCCAGTGCCTTGTCACCCTCACAGTAAAGAATTTCTTCCTAATATCTAATCTAAATCTACCCTCATTCAGCTTAAGGCCATTCCCCCTTGTCCTGTCACTAGATGCCATTCTGAAAAGTCCTTCCTCAGCTCTCCTGTGGGTCCCCTTTAGGTGCTGAAAGGCTGCAATAAGGCCTCCCTGGAGCCCTCTCTTCTCCAGGCTGTACAATCCCAGCTTTCTCAGTCTGCCTTCATATGAGAGGTGCTCCAGCCCTCTGATCAACTTAGTGGTTCTTCTCTGCACTTGTTCCAACAGGTCAAAGTCTTTCCTCTGTATCTTTAACACTAGTGTAAACTTCAAAGTAAACCAAATATTTAGAGTATAACTGGCAAGTTTAGTTTTATAAAGAATACATTTTCCCGCTTTAATAATTAGGTTTCAGTCTTAATGATGCCAGGATGGGTTTTGCACTAATATAAGAGAAGCTGAAATGTCACCAATTTAAATTAGCAGAGATCATCATGTCGATCAAACATCTCCTATTTTTTTTTTCATTTAATCATCCAAATAGTTTTAAAAGAGGAAATTTATGAAGATAAAAGCCAAGAAATCTGAGGGTTTAAATTGTAAGCTCTTCCAGAAGAGTACTTTTGTATCATAGTGGGATTGCAGCCATGGAAAAAACAGTATTTTTCCTCACTAATGATTCTGAACTTCTACTTTAGGAGTAAATCACATCTGCCTCCAGAGAATCTGTTTTTAACTGCATACAAATTATTCACTTAAGTGCTTATGCTAGAAGATAATTTTTCTTAAGCTTGAAAATTGCCTGAAAGTTATAATATGAAGTGGGTTTTGTTGGCATAGATAATTAGAAATTTTGTAGCTATAGAATATGCTGACAGATGTGATTCTGTACAAACACTTCACATGAAATCACATCTGGCACAAATCATATCTCAATCACATCAGAAGGACACTCATGTCCTGTCAGTGATACAAAAATAACAGTACAATAAGTGGTCTTGTCAGTGTTGTTGAAAATACTGCAAACATAAACATAATATGAGGGGACTTATATACCATCATTAAAGTGCTAACATGCAGTTGTGGAGGTACTTTTATCACAATCTGATTGCAGTGGTTTTATTTAATCAAAAATTTTTGTCACTGGAATAGAAAAGCTTAGGAAAGAGTCAAGAGCTCTGATTATTTTTCTGTTTCAAAAGCATTTGGAGCAAAAAATTTGGAAAAAGCTGACTGACAAAATTCAAATGTGATACATTTTGTTACATCCAAAAGAGTATTGCAGGAAGCTGACCTGCTAATGTTGCATGAATCTCAATGCCTGAAATATGGCATGAGACCTTTTTAGACACCCACATGTAGCTACTCTTGTGGACCCAATTGTACTCTGCCCATGACACATAGGACCTAAATTCAAGCCAAGATTTGATCTGTTCTGGAGGTCAGGTGGCCGTCTGTCTAAATCACAGAATCATCAGAAAAATATTTGGGTTGGAAGAGACCTTAAAGATCATCTCATTCCAACCCCCCAGCCACAGGCAGGGACACCTTCCACCAGAACAAGTTGCTCCGAGCCCCGTCCAGCCTGGTCTTGGATATTTCCAGGGATGGGGCATGCACAACTTCTCTAGCCAGCCCATTTCAGTACCTCATCACCCTCATAATAATTTCTTCCTAATATCTGACCCTTCTTCAGCTTAAATCTGTTCCCCCTTGTCCTGTCACTACATGCCCTTGTCCCAAGTCCCCATCCAGTTCTCTTGTAGGCCCCATTTAGGTACTGAAGGCAGCAATGAAGGCACCTTGGAGCCTTCTCTTCTCCAGGCTGACCAACCCCAGCTCTCTCAGCCTGTCTCCTTAGAGAGGGTCTCAAGCTGGGTCCAATGTTTTGTCTCTTTTTGCACAAACTGTGACACAGTGGTGATTTCATACCCTCTCATGTGCTTGCAAGCAAAGGACTGATCCTTGATGGCTGTCTGCTCAGAACAAACTTCTTGGATTACCTTTCAGGGCAACCCTGCTCTATCTGCTAAATTCGTTGGGAATCCAACTGATCAGCTCTGGCAGTCCAGACTGGCCCACTGAGACCGGGAGTCTGCATTTTAGACTTTATTACAGCTAAACAGAGAGCCACTGACAGATATTCGTGTCTGAAGTATTTGTTGTTGGCATTAAAAATTCGGATAAACAGTGAGAATAAAGTTATCTTTTTAACATGATGTTAATTCACACTCTTAAAACCACCCCCCCCCAGTCATATTTTTGATTCAATCTACATCTTATTTTCAATGGAAAAACTAAGGATGCCTTATTTGCTAGTGCAGCTCAGGAGAGAAATTGTGGAGGTGAATTTATACTGCAACATATTTTCACAATTTCCCTCATATTTGTATACATGCTAGGAAGAACAAGACTCTACTAAGAGCCCATTTCCAGTGTTTTTGGTGCACTTGTTTATGAAGGGGCAAAATTCCAGTACAATATTTTACACTGGATGTGACACTTATTTTAAATCACTGTCTCCTGCACTCTGCACAAATCATAGCACTGTTCCCTAAAACCAGAAGGTGCTAAACAGTTCAAATTATGAAATTCATGAAAAAAAAAAAATCTCAAACTAAATAATTCACTCCAGCTATTCAGTTCCCTTGGCTATGGGCAGTGTTTCAAACTTTTATTTGGGTTTAAGGCAGGCATTCAAGAACCAATGTTTTTCCTAAAGGTTTGAGCAACTAACCCAGGACAAGAACTCATACTGCCTGATAAAACTCTCATTAAAGAAATTTCAGAATTATTATTATTTTTTTCTTTCAAGGAAAGAACAATGATATTACTTTAATGATGTTTCATACCACACTGGCTAGATGCAGCCAATCAGCAAATTCAACCTTCCACTAGTTCATTTGAACATATTAATAGCTTTGATACAGCCTGTACAAGAACCCTGAAACAATTTCATATTCAGTATGAATTGCAAATATCCAAAACTTGGAGCAATACAGAACATATAGAAGAAGACAATCTGAAAAAGGATACAGTATCTGTGTGGCTTAATCCATTACCCCTGGTTCATTTGCTAAACTACATCATTTTAATCTTCACCACATAGTTTTCCGCAGCCTTTACATTTATCTTTGGAATCTAGGTGGTAATGGCAAAGACATATGAATTTTATAAATTCAGGATTTTCAGGTGGCATGTTTTCTGGAAATACTTCTGTGTTGTGAAAATTCTCATTTCAAGAACTCATAAAAACTACTGCTTTCTTCCCACATCTCTCTGGGGGGTGTAAGTAAAAAAAACCAGATGAACTAGTATGAATTTCCATTTCCTTTCCCTACCAAATGCATTGTTATGCTATACCAATTTTTTAATATTTTTTGGATACTACTTCCACAGTTAGTGGAATAAGACACTAATTTCATGTAGGTTTACAATATAAGCAAAGTCAGAATTAATCTTATATCAAAATCATTACAATAACCATGGCTTTTCTGTCTGCCTCTGACTTCATCTGCCATGGCCACAAGAGCATTGGATGTGGCAGTGCAAAGGAAAAAGGGGTCTCTTGAAAGAAAGACCTTGCATGCACCTCCTCGAGCTGCCTCACTGTCTTTGAAGCAGAGTTAGAGATTCTGCGCAGGGGCAGGATGGATTTGAGGAGTTCATAATGACAGCTCACACTACCAGCCATGTTTGTTTCTTAGTGATGCCCAGTCGAAACCCACGGAGGCTCACAAAGTGATGTTTGCTTCAGATGTAAATAGTGATCTCAGAGGAGCAGTGGAGGTTACAAAGCACTCGAAATAACTCTGCTGCCGAGCAGTGACAGGAGAAGAACAGGTGATGAACATTATCTTGACAACTCTGCCAATACCTAAGCCAAAATCTGGTTGACAGTACCTCTTTACAAGACTCCTCCTGAGTTTTGTAGAAGAAGTTTTATTGTCATTTACACCTTTGCAGCTTCCTTGAAGCCAGCAGCCTGAAACCCTATTTACTCAATATTTAATCTCAACCTCACAGCAGTGCCGGGGGTTATACTCACCTTGGCTGCAAATGAGCTGCTCTGCTGAGGAGTCACACGAGCAGAAGGACTTTGGAGCAGCACCTTGCCAGCCCCTATATCGAGCTAAACAAGTCAACAGCTTTTCCCCCCAAGGACTTCTTTTATTTCAGGGCCAAATTCTATCCTCCTGTATACCTCTTCATCCAGTGAAGGCAAACAGAACAGAATTAAGTCCACAACATGCACAGAAACTGACTCAAAAAGGAGCCGTCAACTCTGTTTTACCAGACGGAGTTAAAACTGTTCAGCCAACAGAGTCATCAGCTGGCTCAGTTAATAAGAAAATGTGACGGGCTCTGAGTGCTAATGAAGCACAATAGTTATTCAGAGCACACTGGGAAATGGCAGCAAGCTAGGCTGGTACTGTTTAGGATGAGCCATGGGCCCCAGGCAGCACATTTTCCAACTGGAGATAGAAGCAATAGGTATTAAATTGCTACAACAGAATTATAAGGTAGTTAAGACACACAGTTATCATTAAAGTAGTCCTTTTGTCTTTTGCCTTTAGAAAAATCCTAAGAAAAGGTATCTAATACAAGATCCCTAACCAGTGTTAAGAGCTCAGTCTCGTACTTTGTGGCTCAAAACACTTCAAGTGAAATCATCTGTAACCTGGCACCAGTGGAGACACAGAGATAGGAGGAGTTTACATGTTTAAATAGCACATTTTTGACTAAACTGTTTTCAACTGACTCCTCTATCTACTAATGTAATAGCCACTCCCCTGAGTTTTGTGAATGATTTCTTCAGAATATATTCTACAGATTTAAAGTGGTTGAATCTAATTTTAACACTACCATGGGAGCCACCATCTTTCTGTAACAATAGATACCTGAACAAATACTAGTGAGAACATTCACTCTTCAAATTAAGTTATATGAATAAGTAGAGCTTGAAACAATAAGTAAATATACTCTTGTCAATACAAGAACATGGTTAGACAAAAAAAATTATAGATGTATATCATGTCCTGGCCTTATCTATTTTCTCAATTTTGTATACTGCAGTAATAGGTTTAATATTCAAAGTTAATAACTTCACTTTTAACAATCAATCAGGAGGTAATTAAAAAACATATAAGGCATAGCATACCTAAGATAGGGTGTTTGAGAAATTAAATTTAATTTTTTAAATTATTTTTTCTTCCATATTTTCCTATGTTGGTTTCATTGAAAAAAAACCCCAAAAACCAGAGAGAGAGTCAACAGAAAAATAGAGACACATATTTTGGCAGAGAAATAACTGACAAACTATTTTAATTTCAGGTTCTAATGTCAAAACCCCTTGTCCAAATGATTCTATTTCTTTTGGTAGGGCTTTATTTGTTTGTTTGGAATTTTTTAATGTAGATTTTGAGTAGAATAAAAGATCAGATTATTTCTAATTATATAAACTGAGAATTTGAAATTATTTTGAAACACCCATTCTGTGAACTTTCCTGATTAATAACAAAGCACAAAATTACATCAATAATTCTTTAAAGAACCAGCAATAAATATTGCAAAAGCGTAAAACCTGTTTACCACAGCAGATTTTCCAAAATATTTCTGAAGGACTGTATCTGTAGTGCAGCTCACACCAAATTCTCGCTGAATTCAGTAGCTCACTGAATTCCTGGAAACATTGAATGGAGGAAAATGCATAGAAAATCCTTCTTAAAAAGGAACAGCCCTTACTCCTTGAGAAAAGTTAATGTTTTTCTTTTCCTTAGCGGCTTGCCCAGCTGTCACTTGAAGGTGTGGTTTCGCAGTGGCTTACAAAGTTTGCTTCAGACTGTGTTTTCTGAGAACCCCAGGAACTCCACAGCTTCAGGTATGAAAAGATTTCCTGTCTCTAATCACAGTGGGACTGATGGAGGCAAAAGCCTTAGAAAGCTGAGCAGTACAAAAAATAGAAAAGAATAGAGGTTGTAACGAGAGAAGTGGATAAAGACAGGTATAAAACCTAAGTTGGGATATTTGGGTTGTTTTTTAACCAAAATTTAGGATGAGAGAAGACCTAAGTGACTTGTAGGAAAAATCGAGGGGACAGAAATAATTTAAGCTTAAAACTACTGTTCAACAAATGGCCACCAAAGGCCCATGAACACATTTAGTCTGGGAACTTTCTGAATATTGGAGCAGTCATGCCTGGATCCAACTGCCTTGAAGCAACTTTTCCATGTGCACGGGGGACAATAGAATAGCTATGTGATTTTAAGATAACATTTGAGCAGATTGTAAAAGAAATTATTTAGTTTAGTTACATGTGGCAGCAAGATGTTGGTCAGGATGGTAGAGGGTCCCTTAAGCTGCAAGTTTCTGATGAGATGCCCACCATGTCTGTATATTTTATACACACATGTAAATCAGAGGTTTTAAGAGACACGCAGCTTAATTTGTTCAGGATATTGCTTCATGGCCATATGTATTCTCTTTTGCTGGGGATTATTTAAATAGTGTATCCCTCTCTCTATGACATGTCTAAATTGTTTATTCTGGCCTTTACCCACTCTCTGGCTAATGGGTCTGAAGCCATCCACAACTTTTTCTCTTGACCACTGATAACATTGTTAACACATGTTTTGACCTGCTGGGAACAGTGCAACTCAGTAGTGACCATTTGTCCCTGCTACCTGAAAGGAGGTTTTCATTTTAAATGAGTAATCCATCCCATTCAAAGGCAATTAGTTAATTACATTCTTAGTGCATTTCATTCCTTCTCCACATTACCAGGCTACCCAAAAGATGCTTGCGCTGTGTTGTACATAACTTACAACAGGATTTTCCATCAGCTGCGGAAAATACCTTACACTCGTAATTAAAGTGCCGTTAAGTACTCTGTCACTTTCACGTGTTCTGTTTTGCTCCCCCCCAAAGAAGTTGGCTGGTTTTCCTGTGTTGCACAACCCAACACAATCATCTTGCTCGTTAAGTGCAACATTAATGTAAGAGCGATCGGCGTGATCCAGTGGCTGGTCCCATTTACACTGAAGAGCAGTTCCTCCAGATTCATTCTGACTTCTTACCAAAACTAGGAACAAAATCTGGCTTTTTTTTTGCTGTGCACTGGGTTGGTCCTGTGCCTTACCTTCTCCTTAGCACAAGTAGTTTAATTTGAAAACATGCACTGTAACAGCAATCAGTCCCATTCCCTCAGAGAGGATTACAGGCTAATCTTCCTGCAAATGTTCACTGAAATTCTACCTGCCACTCTCTGGGGACAAAATTATGGCACGATTAATGCAAGAGGGAATTGTGCCATAGAGTTCAGTGGAGCAGGGCTTTCTCACTTCATTTTAACCTACTCACAGTACTGCCGTAAAGTCTCATGAGTAATTTTAAAAATGGATTGCATTGAGCTGTGAGGATAACTGGCACAATCTGACTTTTTTGGGGCATGAGTTTTATATTGAAGACATCTACAAGCAGATACATTCTGTAAGGAAGTGTAAGAGAGAAATTCAAAGCTCCATTAATAGAAAAAATTACAGAGACCATTGGGATTTCCTGGTGGTTGTTGCTAATGTTTACAGTAAGAGCAAAGACTTCTCACAGATGTAGCTTCCAAGTTTGTGCCTTTCCTTAGATGGAGCTTTTCATAAACTCATAAATAGTTTTAGGATCTCACTATATCAAATTTGGATAAACCTAGCTAGTAGCTTCAAAACTTGTTTTGGGTGTTTTTAATGTTCACCTCAATTTCAAGTACACACACAAAGAAAAAATGACCAGGTATGATCCCTAAGAAACCAAGGTATAGAACTCTGGATAAATGTTAATTCTAATTCTAATTTATCTCATTAAAACTCTAGAACTTCAGAAAGACATTCAGACAAGAAAGGTAAACAATGTAGTCTAGTGAATAAAAAAGAAACAATGCCTCAAAATACATTACAGGAAAAACAAGATTAATTTATTTCACTACAGGTTTGAAATGAGACAATATTGTGAACTGTGTCTGAGTACTTCTAATCATTTCAGAATTGTGCAAATAAGACAAGGAAACAACAGAGATCAAAATCTACTATAGGCCTAGGTCATAATAAATTTTAAAATTCTCTCTGCCTCTGCAAATTTAATTCAGCCAATCAACTATTCTCTCCCTGAGGGAATCAACAACTCCAATGAAATATAAAGTATCCTCCAGTGAGAGTGGTCCAGCTTCTTTTCTCAGTCACATAAATAAAACAGAGCAACTCCATTTTTTGGGGATAAGGATTCCCTGGGGGATTAGATTTTTACTGATGAAACAGAATAGAAAGTGATTCTCAACTTTCTCTGAAAAGAAAAAAAGACTCAGGAAAGTATTTGTTTTGTTGGCTGTCTTTCCATTTTTCTTATTTTACCTTAAGGTTGTGTTTTCTGGATACAATCAATAGGAAGGCTGGTGAACTACCTGGAGATACAGTGAGAAGTGTAATCCCTCTGAGACTTCTGAGATATGCACAGATTGCGCACATTAACTGCTCCACAGCTTCATGGCCTCATCTCTTCCTGACCCCAAAGGAGATGGAGAGGAAATCACAGAGTGCATGGGCTGCAATTATATCTGTTCTTTGCAAAGAATAAAGCTCATCATCTCCTCCATTCCAAACTACACACCAGTCTAAAAACTAGGGATGAAATTGCCCTTGGTTAGAAGAAATACCATTATTGAATTTTCTGGAGCAGAACTTGGGATGACTACAGAAGCAGATATTTGGACAAGGACAGCCAATTAGTAATCACAGGGCAATCTGAGTCCAAATTTTGCAGCCCAGTTACAACCTGTGTACCATATCTGTAATAGGCGGCAGGTTCCTTCCCTGTCGGAACACTGCCATTAAGTCCTGGGGTACCTGAAGCTTTAGCCCTGACCCCAAATGTTAATTCCCATGACCTTGACACGTGTTGCACTTCAGGCTCACCTATAGTATTAGGTCTGATAGTAGCATCATCAGACTGAAGATGGATAAAATGCTTTAGAAGAAGAAAATTGGTTTTCTTTTAAAAAAACCCAACTCTTATATGAAAATATTCTGTGGAAAAATGCCAAATACTACTCTTTCCTTATTTACTACACCCTCATTTGATCAGAAAAGCTAAGTTTTTTTCAAGAAACTCCAAAATGACATTTTAAAATGGTTGTAAATTCCTCAAGAAGCTTCACAAGACCAGAGATGCCACAGATGCACCTCCTGCATGAGACTGTTGCCAAGCTTGACAAGTGTGCTTTCCCAGCTGCATGGCTCCCCACACCATATCATCCCCTGCTGCTTTACAAAGGTGGCAGAGATGTGCTGTTATGAGTGGAGACAATGACAAATGGATCCTTTGTTTTATTTTATTGTCGTTCTTGCAGTTTGAGAACTGCAAGACAAGAAGTAGAGACAGCTATGAAACCTAATGCCAGTGCTTTTCAAAAGACAACCTGCATCCACGAAATCCACAACATGTCCAGCCGAGTAAGGTAGAGAGCTTTTTCTTATAAATTCTTTTCTTTTTGCTTTTGTTAGCAATTGTATATGTTTTGCTGCTTTCTTCCTCATCACCTATAAATCTTTGAAAATAATTGGTCAAAAGGAAATGTCCATGTGGTTCCTAAGTGGACACAGCAACTCAGAGGATGAGAGACACCACAGGCAACAAGAGGAAAATGAAGGAAATATTCACAGAATAACATGGGAAAATGCATTCCAATGTACTGCTGGTGTGGTTCTTCTAAACAGTTAATGACCAAAATGCTTAACAAAGCTATGTCCAAAGGTGCTTCAGGCTTTCAAAATGCAGACATCAATATGGAAGGGTACACTGCATTTCTAATAATCTGAAAAATGACTGAGTACTAGTTATTTAAGTGTTTGAGAAGCTGGACTGTGTTGCTTGGATTCTGCATGATAAAATATAGTATCAGAGAAATTTTGTTTTCCACAATGTATGCTTAAGAGAAAAGGAGGGACAAGAAAGGAAGATGAAGAAGTTAATATTTTTTCTATCCTGCAAATACATTCCAGTCTGGGGAAATAATTCTTTTATACATATCAGACCAAAAATAACACATAAGCAAAGAAATGGAAAGAATCTTTGCTGAAAGAATAAATCATGGACCATCAAATATAATTTTTATTACCACTCAGGAAGAGAGGGTTTTGTTTGTTTATTTTCTATTCTTTCTTAAATACAAGAGCAGTTTAAGCTAAGGAAATGTTTTAAAGCAGTACCCTGTTCCTCTGGGGTAAATACAGTACATTGCTTAGCAACCTTTTATGATTCAAAGACTAAAATATCTTCATATATAAAATACTACTGTGAAAAATGGCCAAGCAACAGCCAAGTGGCTGGATGACTTGAATGATTCATTAGATTAGGATTTATTAACAGGCTTTCTCTTTGGAAATCCAACTCTAAAATGAGTAATCAAGCACAGCAATCATATAGGGATCATATAGGCAAATAGGCAATGATAGTTTTCTCTGAAAAGAGGAGAAATCAGCACTACTGTGCTCAGGGGCTTTATGTACATTAGATCAGAAGAAATTGCTGTGTAGCTATTATGTGATGGGGTTACTAACTGCGGCAGAAGCAGCCCTGGCAAGAATTACTGATGGAGATGGAGTACAAGGGAGCTCGCACTCCTTTGCTCTCACTCTCACTTGTAAGGACTAGAGCCATCTCAAGGTCTGGCTGCAAAGGGCCAGGCTCGGATGTGATCAGCTTCACTGGCTGTTGAAAACAGAGCCTTTCTATTTTCATTAATAGACAGTGTCCAGAAGTACAAAGAAGGTGGAAAAAGGAAAGGAAAATCAAACTATGGACTTCTTGCCTCCTGGATGGGTACCAAGAAACCAGACAGGTGTGGAGAGGGAAGAAATCTTGTTTTTCTTGCAAGCTATGAGGTATTCTGGGCTATTCTGGACTTAATGCTTGCAGAGATGAATAATTTTTCATCAGGACAAGCTAGGTACACTCACATGTGCAAATATATTTTTCTATATATTTTGAAACGTACTTCCATTTGAACATTGAATTCTGTATTTGAGCTATTTTGCTCTGTACAAAGGACATTCAAGTTTTTGCCTTTCTGGAAGACACTGATCAAAACCCTGGAGCCTGAATGCGAAAGATATGAGTGCAGACACAGACCTAAGCACCAAGCAGTGTGGTAAAACTGTACCAGACCACCGAGAGCTTCACCACACACCAAATACCACAAACATGCTCTCTGCGGCAGCTGTGTGACCCTTGCTACAGAAGTAGATCTGGCAGTTGTTATTTTCCTCCTTCTGTTAGCTGGCCTTATGTTCTGGACCTCCATAAGCTTTCTGAAGTTACTTGCCCTCCTACTCCCTAGTCTTCTTAAAAAGGCAGGAGTAACCCTAATGCAATACACAAAGTTGTTTCACAAATTATCGTTGCATTTTTTAAATAGATTTTCTTCACAGAATAAAACAATGAGGGAAAGGTTTACCCGTAAAACATTCAGACATTCAACAGGACTTTGGCTGGGTTTTTTGATAGTGGAAAAATTATTCTTAGAGCACATTAATTTCTAACGACCCAAATGATCATGTGGCCATTGGAAGTTCTCCTTAGTGACATTTCTGTCTGACAAGACTGGACACTTCCTTGAGAATTTGCTAGATTAATTATATTCTGTATAATTGCCTAAGGACAACAATGATGTTTCCAGATTTGTGTTTGGGACTGAAGAATGTTAATGATGGGATAGATGTGAGCAGCGCAGTACAAAGACTGAAAGCACAGTTAGGGGTTTGATTTACTTTCACAATAGACTCCACTGAAAACATCACTTCTCCAACCATGCAGCTAACCTCCCCAGGGAAGACACTGCAGGGAGCAGAAGCAAAACCAAGGATTAAAGCAATCATTCATCTTCTTTATTTTTCTTTGAACACTGTTGAAAAGGTAGAGTCTGGTGTTGAATTATAAAGACTGTTTAAGAGTAGATACAGCAGAGGAGATAAAAGAGAGTTTTGAGTTTGGTGGGGTTTTTAATTAATTTTTAGTATCTGTTACTAGAGGTTTTGCAGATGTCAATGAGAGGTAATCTTGCCACAGTGCAGGATGAGATTCCAGAGAAGTACCAAGTTTGAAGGAAGAAGATGTTTCACTCCTTGTTTTTGATAGTGAATCTAAATTATGAGTTCAGCTCAAGTGCAGATCCTATTCTTGATATATTCACAGCATGCACAGTTTTAGTTGCGTATCAAGGATCCATTACCTGAAATGTGTTCATTGGTACATATTCTTCTTGATATATCAGGGTGCCGTTCTTCACTCCTGTGGTAAATATTTTAAAATCTGACAATAAGGTACTCTTTCAGTCCTCCACATCTTCTTTCACATCTACCTCCATATTAAGCTTTCATTAAAAAAAGTCTTAAGAATAAACACAAAAGAAAATATATTAAAAAAATCTAACTTGTTTTCTGAATATAAATTTAGTACACTTTTATCAAAAACACAGTGTATCAGGCACAATTACCATCCCATATTGAAAAATTTTCTAAATTACCTTGTACTAGAAAACTTAAACAAATTATTGTCTGTGTAGAGAAATCCACAAGACTCTTTCTCTTTTAACGTGTTTTCTTGAAGGTTTCAATTTAACAGCAGACCAATCCTTTTTTCCCCTGATATTTTTCTGAAATTAATTTTCATTTTTAACGTCAAAAGCAAGTGTCCAGACTCATGAAATGAAAAGTGGCACTGCTCCTGAACTAATGGGAGTATAGAACTAAAACAAACGCAACTAATAACTTCTGGATTAACATTAGATGTAAGCCTAGATCAAAGATAATTTTGGTACCTTGAAATACATTGCATACACCTTGAAAAATATAACATTCTTCTTATAGACTCTCTGGCATTATTTTGTTTTCAAATAGAATTTGCAGAGTAGGGAGCCCTTATTGTAGAATATAAAGACACTCATTATACTTCTAATGATAAGTGAAGAAGGAGGGAGAACAGAGGCATCTCACATCAGCTTCTTTGCAGGCACAGAGCCAGGTCAAGAGGGAGACATGGTAAATCCTGATCTGCTCTGCTGGTGGTCAGGTGCTGCTGAGAAAGGTGACAGTCCTCCTCTCCCTCTCTTCTTTTTCCAAACAGAAAAAATTCCTCATTAGTCAAATGGTTTTGAAAATTAGCCACATAATTTTCTGCATACATTTCCATGTTGTTTTAAAAGACAGCCAGGAAGGTATAGCTGCACAAAGCTGGAGGGGTGACACCTTAATAGAAAAGTAAGCACTAAACCAAGAATCTTCATAAGGGAGGTTCTAAGTGGCAGAGCTGGCAGAGCTGAGTTTGCCAGTGACGGTGCTAGAGTACCTAATTCAGAGGGGAGCTGTAGAAATCTCCTAATCTCTTAATAAACATTCTTTTAAATTTGTGTGTGTGTGTGTGTGTGTGTGTGTGTGTATGTATCTATATATATTTATAAGCAATATACTGGGGAAATGTTGTGTAAATATATATGTATGTATATATATTTATAAGCAATATACTGGGGAAATGTTCCTGTATTTATTTTTCTGTTTCTAATTTTATTTTTCTGTTCTCCATCTATTGAGTGCAGGAGATATGAATGATATATAGAGCAAGAAGAGAGAACTAACAGCCCCGTCTTCTCCCTTAGAGAGACCTGCAAGTCACAATTACTTCTGACAAGAGTGAACTCTGAATTCTTATCTTAGATGTCATTTTGCTCTAATAAAACCTGTGACCCTCCTGTCAACCCCCACAAGAGAAATCTTATATAATGTAAAATAATAAAATCTGCTCTGAAAAGGTAAATAACAAGAGTGTTAGAAAATATTTGACTCTTTGTTTAGTCATGTAGGACACAGCCATGATTTCTCTGTTCTCCCAAATGTTTCATATGTTTGCAAACATACAAAGCACATGAATTGGCGTATTGGTACATTGTGTTCCATTTAATAAAAACATGGCACCAGTTGGCTTTGCACTATTCTACATGTGCATGACTTCTTCAGCCTTTTGCTTTCATATCAAGTAATTAAAAAGTACAGAAGATGAAAGTAGCCCAGGGTTTGTTCTAAGAACTGCATGCTTTTGATAAGAAAATAGGCGCATGGTTTAGATAACTGCATCTGAAATTTTCAGACAATTTATTTTATTTACTTTTTATTTTGTTTTGTCTAAAGAGAACTGGATCAGAAAACAGCAGCCTGAGCAAAACAAGCAAAGAAAAATTTTTAAAAATATACTTCCTCTGTCTTGCTCATTTACCAATTCTCCTTCAGCCTGCTGATTCCTCATGAGTTTAACAACGTTTCTGGGGCCTCGACCTCTGAAGTCAAATGGGAAGACTTCTGCTTCCTTAGTGATGCCTTAATTAGGTTTTGTAAGCGACGTATTAATGCAACCAGAATTCCCTTGCATAATTAATATTGCTAGTTATAACCACAAAGTAAAATCAGCATGAAAAAATAATTTCTACTGCAAAATACTGGCTTGGATTTCCCAAGGATGACATCTGTAAAGGCAAAAGCTCTTTCATTATCTATTTACCAAATTTGAACAAAAGGTTTTGAAGAAAACATAATGTGTTGCAGATTAGCAGAAAAACCAAAAAACCCCCCAAAAAACCTTTCTAAATCCAACATGAAATAGAAGGTAAAAAGTTTATAATGGTCAAGTATGGAAAATTCAAAAATAAGTTTGAAGTTATAACTTTGAAGGTAAGTGTACACAGCAAGCAGTATGAAGAAACTTAAAGTACCAAGTATTAAAGCAAGTCCACAAATATAGGACACACCCTCTAGGGCAAGCAATCTATAAATTATTACAACAAGCACTGTGCTAAAACAAAATTAAAATCCCAGAGAGCTAAGGAAAGGTAGGAAAGAGCCAATTATTTCATATGCATTATGAACACCTGAATAGTACATTATCTTTTCCTTGTATCTGTTTGGGGGTGTTTTTCCTGTACCTTGATGGGATTAAGATTGAAAGCCTGTAAAAAATAATATTTTAACCAAGTATGTCTCCTCCCTGGATTTCAAGATGAGACACTGAAGGGCATAATGGAATTTGTAAACACATGCTATCAGGGCAGGTGAGGGATTTTCTGTTTTTAAAGCATGGATTTTTACTTACGTAAAACCACAGAAGGAATGTGTGAATACTTAAATAGCCTTAAGAAAAAAAAAACTGACAGGCAGTTGTAAGAGTCAGGGAGCAGATCCACAAGTGTTCACAGATCAGTTTTATTCCATCTTTAATGTAACTACCTTAATTTTTCTAATTTCAGTCTAGATGAGACACGCCTTGTGGACTTAACTGGGGTCAAACCATGGTATTACACATGGATCACTTCCAACAGGAATCTTTATATTGGAATCCCCTTCATAAATCCAGCCCTGATTAAACATAGCTACTCCCTTCATCCAAACACTCTAAACCAATCAATTTTCCTCTCCCTCCTCAGACTCTTTGACTACCAAAAAGGACTCAAAAATAAATATCCACCTGGTTTTCATGATAAAGGATCAAATCAGATGATTAGCTGGCCTAAAGAATGCATTCAACTGTGATGAGTGGTAACTCTACCATAAAAAACAACTAATAAATATTAAATTAGTTTCATCTAAAAGACCAGGGAACAAAGTAATGTACTGTATTTGCTGGACTTTTAGCAAAGTGGAAAAGGCTGAAGGTTAACTTCTAATGTGTACATAAAATGAAATTTTTTTTGGCCTTTGTATTGCTTTTATTACAGCCACATGGCAAATCAAGTTATGCTGATGCACTCACTAACTAACGTTTAACTTTTCAGAAAAATAATACTCTTCCCTACAGACATGAAAATGAGAACAGTTAGCAAGAAAATGTGCATGACTTACATCTGATTACTAAGTTGTTCATTCCTGGGTATTCAAAATAGAGGGGTTTAGCAGTAGCTTAAATAATTTGAGCAAAAGGCTTTGAAAGTCAGTCTTGAAGTCTGTCAAATTACACAACCACAGCATGAAGCTCAAAGTTTTGCATCTACATGGAACCTTAGAAATGAGGACAAGCATCAGTAGAGACAGAAAGATGAATGAAAAAAAGGATCAGAATTTTAAGCTCTTACAGTGCCATCTTAGCTGAATACACAGCTATGTATTCAGCTTAATTTAAATTGCCTAGAAGTGCTTTCCATACACAGTGCATCTTTTTTCAAATTTTAATAACACATGAATATATTAATTAGTAACGCTCCATGTTGCAAAAATGAGATGTAAGCAGACAAAGAACCACTAGTAAAGCATAAAAGTTCTTTCCTACTACTTGAAAGAGCAATTTTCCATCACTGGGATTTATACATTTGTTCAAAGGACCAAACTAGGCTTGATTTTCCTTCAAATCTTACTTCAAGTCTCTGCACACACTGTGACTTCTTTGGCATTTCAAAGACCTTGACTTTGAGAAGGTGAGGTGCCATTGACCACATTTAGACTGGGTGATTGTTGCAGGTCCCTTCCAACTGAAAAACTTAAACTATTCTATTCTATTCTATTCTACTCTATTCAGCTCCTCCAATATCCACCTGGAAAGCTTTGTCTGAGGCTGCTCGTGGTGGAGAGGCAGCTGCACTGTCCCCCAGACTGCATTCAATTTAGCAGCAGCTTAAGCTGTAGAATAGCCAATTCACAGCCCAGGGAGGAGAACTCCCCTAGGGAGCAGACTGCAAAGAGCTTATTAGGTAGGCATGTCACATGTGTGACATTCACCAGTCCCAGGACTGCTTATTCCCCACTGATACCCTGCAAAAAGAACAGGATCTGACTGCAGGCTCTGCAGAGGTCACTGCATGATGGCAAATGTCACTTCACAGAACTGAGAGATGGTATTTTTCTGGCCCATTAAACAGTACAATCCCCTGTACTCATTTTCATTAGCAAATCCTGATAAATCTGTGTATTAAACATAAATGTTTATAAAGTGAAAAGCCTAAGGAGGGAAGGTAAAACATTTGTTTCAGTAGCTGTTCTAGGAAGAAAGCTTTTAGATAACAAATCCCTAATGATAGGAAAGATGTGTGCTAATGTCTTTACAAACAATTCCATGGGTGAGGGTATGGGTGTTTGAAATGGATCTTAATGTCTCTACATACCATAAGCCATAGGTTTGTTACAGAGCCCAAAGAGTTTGACTCCTGAAACAGCCAAGTGAGTCTGCACAAGCCTGAGTTTCTGAACTTTGGGGTAAAATGACAGGTTCAGGGGGGATATGTGGTAGGCAGTTCAGGAAGGTTGTATCTTCCTAGTACCTCAGTCCACGGGGAAAGGAAGAGGGCAACAAGCAGCCAGGAGTTTAGGATAAAAGGGGATGTGCCCTCTGAAACCTCGAGAGAGGAAACCCACAGGCATATGTCCCAGTGGACTCTGTCCCTTTATTCGAATAAAGTTGCAAGACTGCCCTGTCTCCTTTATGGACACTGGCTTTTCATAGCGTGATTTTCCGCACAGTAGAATCACTGAAAATGTCTTTGTTAAGTCTCCTGCTTTTCAGAATAAGATAGCAAATATGCTAAATGTCATTTTAATCAAACAGAAACAGGTTTTTCTTTCCTTTCAGCAATTAATCATATTCTAGCCAAAGAGGAATTTACCCCAAAAAAAAGGCAATGTGAAAAGCTCCCCACCACTCTGGAGCAGTCCTGCTTAAGGAAGCAAACCCATTTTTCAGTATCATAAACTTCTTTGTTCAGGTTTATTTTGCCTTGGTGAAATCTGGAGAAACATATTATTTTTTCCTCTATATATAAAATACTTCCTTTACATGTCCCGATTTTGTTATATTGTAGTCCTTATCACCATCTGAGCTAAACAGAAGGTTAAAAAGTAACAAAGCCCACTTCTTTGGGGGAAAAAAAAAAAAATCTGCAGGCAATAGAGTAAGCTCTGTAAGCAATTCTAAAGTCCCCTGTTATCTGAAGTGGCAGATCAAGACTTTTCTGCAGGTGAAATGTTTTCATACTGAAAGTGAAATATTGCCTTTCTAGCCCATTCAGATCCCAGCTGTAGCCTTCAGAAAAATTCAGTATTCAACTATTACATCTCTTAATATTTTATTCTCTCCTTATCTTTGTTAAGATCTCTGTCAAGAGTTTTGAAGAGTCCCAGTTGAAACTACAATTTTCTCTCATCAAAACATTTTCATATCTAGCTGCATAAATCAGGTTTCTTTGGCACTTCTCAATGAGAAACCTGCTGGGCGTGCTTATCCTACTGCATAGCTCCAGCACTGGATTTGTTTGTTTGCTTGTTTGCTTGTTTGTTTGCTTGTTTGGAGCATGGTAACATGGAAGTCAGAATGGTGCCTCTGGGGCTTTAAAGAAGGAGATAGTCTGTTATCAAGAACTGAGATGGGAATCCAGCCTGATGAAAGTCCAACCCTCTGAGCTGTAGCCACCAGCATGGAACAAAAAAGCTTTCTACTTTTTAAAGTTCAAGCTGAGAAGTTACTCAAGAGTTAAGACTAGTGAAAAGTCCATGCAAAGCAAAATTTTTCACAGAGGATTAAGTTTAATGCTTATTTATGTTCCTGGGGTAAAATAAACAATGATTAATATGAGACATGATTTACATACCAATGTATTAATACACTGGACATTAAAGAGTAAAGCCATGGAATTCACACTGCTTGGGGCATTTATGGGTTACCCAAAGCAAGATATTTAGTGCATGACAGACATGATTTATCACTCCACTACTTTTGCATTTCTGTACATGTATTATAGCAAAGTTGCACACAGTAGAAAGCGAGTAAAATGGCTGTGAGTTAGTACTTAGGGGAATTAAATTGTGAGACAGAACAGAAAAATTTCAAATAACAACATTGTGAGAGATGAAAAGATAAGAGAAATACTGTGGTTAAGATGTATAATGAAGTGAAGCAGTGGAGATAAGGTTATGTGTCTGGACACACCTAGTTAATACATCCTATAGAACATTCACTGCCATTTGAATCAGTTAGCCATGTTGGAGAGACAGCTTTGAATTAGAATAAAGACTATGGGATCTAAATTACATTTGAGAGCAACCTGAAAACTCTACCCATCCATACTCTGAAGAGGAAGATCGTGCTTCTGCTCTCCTGTGCCAGAGTGATGTTGGCATTACTGCACCGAGGGGAATAAGCATTGCTGCAACCCTGATGTAGTGCAGAGCTGTACCAACCCAATGAACTACAGCCATAAACCTGCTAAATGCTTTTTAATTGCTCCTAATGAATGCTGCCATGGTTTGGCATTTAATTTCCACTTCTGAAAATGTTTAAAAGGATGATTCATACCAGATTCACGTCATGGGGAAAGAATACAATGTCATTTTTTAATGCTAAACCTATTTAAGTGCTTTTGCCTAAAGGCAGAGCTCATGATATTCACATCTACAAAGATTCAACCTCCATACAAAATAGCATTTCTGCATTTGTAAATATATCTGGACAGCCTCTGAAACCAAGTTTTCATGTCCATATATACCACTGACCAAGCATTATAGAAAAGTTTGTCTTGCTTTATATGCTTGTAAGAAGGCACAAAGACTTTAATTCCTTCTCCACCTCCCCACAGTTATAAAACTCATCCACGTGGTGTCTCACCCTTAAGGAGTAGGGAGTCACATACTTTTCACATTGCAGTTTTTCTGCTGCTTTTATATTCGAAAATACACTTTCTTTGACTGGAAATGGCCAAAAGAAAATAAGTTGTCTGATTATGGATGCAATACATTTACAAGTTCCCTGCCTTTTTTCAGTGCCTCATACATCTTCCATAAAGCACTCATTAAACACTCCCAGAACAAAGGTAATTTATTTATTGACATTAGATAGTCCAAAAGTTGCCAAATTGGAGGAGGCTAAGTTATTAAAGGTTAAATCTTACAGAAGTATCTGAATAGAAATTTAAGTAGATAGCTTTAGACTTGAAGATTAGTTAGGTTTTTTGGTTGTTTTTTTGGGTTTGGGGTTTTTCCAATAGTAATGAAAAAAGTTTGTGCACAGAAGCTCTTTCTCAGAAAAAAATGCAGAAATCGCTCTATTACATGAAGGAAAAAATGCCTGCCACATATTTTCAAAGGCACCCGCTTGGAGACTCATCTTGACTCTCTTTATGTAAAAAAAAATTTACATTTTCTCTTTTTCTGTTTAGTGCCCCTCACTCTCTTCTTCCTTTTGAAGGATGCCCAGCAAGATGATAACATTTTTCTCAGAATATTACTTAAGAATAAGAAAAAATGTGATGCTTATATTTCTTGCACATAAATTCTCTCCTCCAGACAACTTACCTGATTCTCAGAAGTTCCCGGGTGTCTTGGCATGCTGTAGCTAATGTCACATCTAGCTGTATCTAATCTGCAATCTTATAAAATAACACGGAGCCCATTTGTTTTCCACACACAGAATGTCCAAATTCCAGGAACAAACTACTGTCCTAGGCATTCCTCTGCTCTGTCCCAAACACATTTTTTTCAGTATTAGGAAACTCTGTGATGAATATTAAAGATTTAGTCTGGTCTGATCTAGTGGAAGGTATCCCAGCCCATGGCAGGTGGACTGGAACTAGATGACCTTTAAGGTCTCTTCCAACCCAAACCATTCCAGACTCTATGATTTAGGAGCCTCCTTTCTATAATTCCCACTCCTACTGTTAATACTTGAATAATTCACTAACCATAAGGAGTTGTTACGCCCTTTTAGTAACTGAGTTTAGTTTTTATCAGCAAGATATTCATGTTATATCTGAAACACCAGGCTGGATATGCATGCTCTGTTCCTGACTTTCCTGGAATTTTGTCTGCACGTATACTCTGCTTCTCTAAAGAGTGGGAACAGCACAATGATTCGTGGTGGCTGCTTGCCCTTCTGCACCGTGTCAGTCCACCAGCAGCTGCCCCAAGCTGGGGCAAGTGCCCTTAGAAATTTCAGAATCACTAAAAACTGTGAATAATCACATCCACGGTGGATAGGGGAACCAATTATAACCATGTGCCTCTGTGTAAACATCAGACTTAGTGTTCAACAGTAGCCTTCTGTATTGACAAGGAGTGGTCATGCACAGATAATGCAACAGAACTGCTGGAAAGAGTGCAGAAATAAATGCATTCTGATTAGGATAATCTTAGTCATAAAATCACATATAATTTATATAGTATTAAAGAGAAAGGTGGGAAGGGGATCTCCTGGGTCAGCTTTTCAGTAGCTGACCTTAGTGAGGTTTGTGCAATTCTCCTTGCCCAGGAGGACAGCTGTGTCCCAGAAGACTTTGGTAAATTACAATTAAAGAAAGTAAATCATGGGTTTGAGTGAATGGTTTCTGAGGAAAATTCAGTTTTTACCTCAAATTTATAACCTACTCTACTCTTGGTTTTTGGTTTTTTGGTTTTTTTTTTTTCCTTTCCTTTTTCAACACACTTCCTGGAGTCTAAATATCCTTTTATGCTTTTGTGGATCTATGTCTTTTAAACCAATGCAATTATATGATCCTTTGAACAGATTTTCTTTTCTGTCAGTTGGTAAAATGAAAGTCCCCTGCAAGAGATAATATAGTAATGTCTTCCTCATCACAACAGGCTACAGGCAAAATACAGACAAGCAGTACTCCTGCTGTCTTAGATATACAAGCTTACCAGAATCTTTAAACAGTCTACTAAATAATAAGTCCAAAATATCCTGTAACAGCCTATATCTGTGCGTGTGTGCATAATGGAATCAATAGTGCCTGGAAGAAAAGCAAACCATGTTGGAAAAACAATGAATGTTTATACACAAAGCACAGAAGAAAATTACTTCCAGTTAAGATAATCATATTGATACATATTATGTCTAATTTGCTTAGTCTAAAATTAAGAGGAAAAGAAAGAAGGGGAGTTCTTTTTCCCATTTAATTGCCTAATGAAGTCCCTGAAAGTATGTAAGTAATAGAGATTGGACTATCTAATTGATTTAAAATGAAAGCTCTGTTTTATGAAGACATTATTTACTGTTTGCCTCTTGTGCCTCCTTCAGGACAACCACTGTGATGGAAACATTTTGTCTGTGCTGAGGTATGTCTTTTTCATGTCTAAAGCCTGTTGGTATCCCTCAGTTCCAATGACTTGTCAGGCTGCTGGGCAGACATTTGCAATTGAGAATGAAAAACTTCAGATGAAATGCACAAGCAAAATGTATTGAAGCATCTATTTCATAAAAAATGAAAATAAAAATACCAAAAAAAAGAAAAAAGAAAAGGAGAAAGAAAAAGAAAATGAAAAAGAAAGAGAAAAAGAAACAGAAAAAGAAAAAGAATAAAAGCTTTTCTGTGTTAAAGTCCACTGTGGTTTCTATATATATTTAAAAATGTTATATGTTAAAAAAGTCTAAAATAAGTTAATAAATATGTAATAGATGAGTACCGTCCTAAAATAGATCATAGGATTCAGTGTTATTATTATTATCTGTAAGAATTCTGATTCCTTTAGTCGCATGACCTGTGAAAGTCATAATCGTCACCTTTAGAAATTAGTTTTTAACAAAAATTATTAGGAATTTATTTTTTATGTCAGTTTTTCTCACACATTGTTGGGAAGTGTCAGGATGTATGTGATAAGTGGCCCAGTCACAGAGGGAGTCAGAAATGCATCTGGAAAGGATAGCTCCAGCAAGATGTTGACCCACAGCAGAGGGAGGGAAGCAGGAAGCACAGAGGGCAATTTCATTAGTAAGAAGAGGTGATTAGAATTTTTTTCTTTCAAGGAAGAGTTTGAAAAAGATTGAAATTATCTGCAGAATCACTGATAATACCATTAGGTCATTGAGCTTTATATGAATTGCTCACTTGGAATATTCTCAATATTTAAAAACTTTACAAAAATATTTTACAAAGGAGGATAATAGCCCCAAGGAAGAGTGCTCAGGTTAAGACACAGAAAGGTGAGAAACTTCCCAAGGTCACCTAAAGGACTATCATCAGACTATGGAATATGATGTATATCTCCTGAGTGTCAACATGGCTCTTCACCAACCAATGAGTTATACATCCCACCAGATTACCTCTACTAAACAAATGGACTCTAAGATAAGAAAGCAAAGAAACTGAAAACATGATTTTCATAGAAAGAGCAAACTTTGGAACTTGAATAACAAAATTATTTGGATTCATTCATAATCTTCCAGAAAATCCACTGCAATGCATTAACAGAGCTGGGAAACGTGTTAATAGAATCTCAATTCTAGCAAGAGCATATTTTAAAAAAATTAAATACATAACACATATGTTGGCATAGATATTCTACCAGATAATCATCCAGTTTCTCGAGTTGATTGTCTGCTTACTAATCAGTTTAATTATGCTGAGTCTTTATTGCTTTTGTTTTTGTTTCTTCTCCCATCTTACCTGAATGTGATAAAATACAGCATTTGTTAGAATTTCTCTGTGAGGAGTTTCACAGCTGAAATATTTGATTTTTTTTCATCTGAAGAAAACAAACCATGTTCTGCCAGACATTAAGAAAAGGTGAGTTTAACTTGTGATGTTCCATACAATAATGGATTCTTACCCAGGAGAAAGATTAACAGGAGAATGGGACAACTTTCATTGAAGATTTAGCAAATTTCCTGAGTGCAATAAAAAACAAGAGTGGGTTAATATACTCTGATTTATAAGCAGCTGTTACTAAATTTTTAAAAAATTACATGAAAATAAATTAATGTTGGGGATGAGTGGGTAAAAGAAATAGAGAACTGAGTTGACCAATATGAAAGACATTATGAGCTGACTACTGAAATGATGAAATTCACTGAAAGGAAATAAAAAGTATTTTATTATAAGAGCTAAGGTCTTATAATGTCTCAAAACTGTGTGAGAAAAATTGAATCCCACAGCATTAGGCAGGCTAAGAAAGAAGAGTGAGGGAAGACGCAAGGAACTCTTCAAGCAGTATTTCAGAGTGGTTAACTTGAGGACTTGCCTTAGTTGAGCTCTGTCTCCCCAGGTGTGCAGCACAGGGAACCAGCAGAGAAGTTATCTCAACCCTGCTCATGCCCTCTTGCCTCAGTCCACCGAAAGGCTGCTTAGGGACGCGCATGACTTAGAGAAGTGAAAATAGCTTTATCAAACCTCTTCTGGTGATTAACTTTCAGGTTTTTTGTATTTCAGGAGCTGCTTCCCAAAGGAGCCCAGGCAAGAAAGCAGAGGGGTGCAGGCTCTTGGGGACCCTGGAAGGTCCAGGGACCAAGCGGTCCCCAGGCCAAGCATCCTGGGCCACCCAACCCCAGGTGCTGCTGCGGGCTTTGGGGCACCAAGTGCTCTGCAGTCTCAGGCAGTGCATGCCCACATGTGCAGACCAGCCTGCAGCTGGTCAAACTACTCCACTGAACAGCAGAGAACACAAGAGTAGCCGTCCCTCAAAAAAATCCATCTCTGAGTGAGCTGTACCTGAGAGCAGGACATTGATTCCTGTCAGCGATTGTAAAGCACTAATGAACTCTCCTGCCAGAAATGACACTGTGATCTTTTTGAAGATGTTCTGTACATTTAGAGGAGGAAAAATTTATTTTACAGGTGCATTTTTCCAATGAAAATATGCACTTTATAGACCTGATGCAAGACAATTATATTATCAGCTAAGAATAAGTGACCACAATTTAATATTTATTTGCATATGAAAAATAAAAAAAAAAGTCCACAAAATATTTTCACATGTATCAAGCAGATAAATTATTAATGAGGAAGTCCCAAGAGAGACATCCACCATGTCTCTAGAGTCTTTTATTTTATGTATTCATAGCAGTAGAAATCAAAGCAAGAATTCTTAGCAGTATGCCAAATCCAAACTATAATCTATTATTTACATTCTGCATGTAAAGTGGATAAGTCACTACACAAGGTATTACATCGCTAAATTTCCAATATGTCAACTATGTGTTTGCATGAAACTGTTTAGTCTGGCAGCAGGTTAATAATCTGAACTGTTTAATCTGATAGCAGCTAATTAATTACATTTTTCTTCAGTACTGGCCCTTTTTGGCAATTACAGAAGAAGCTGAGAGGTTACAGAAGTTAATTTCAGACTAATTTACCCACTGAAATTCAATTTTCATGTGTTTCCCATCTACCTGTGCACCCACCTTGCCCAGCACAGAATGTCTTTAAGGGCCACCCTTGAGATTTCATTTTTCACATCTACTTTTCCCTGTCGGGGTCTGTGAACATCATTCCTTCCATTCACAGAGCTCTGTATGGGACAAGTCACTTCAGGCTTTTTGTCACTTAACTTCATCCACTGCCCAAGCTTCGAAATTTCTCACACAGCCTAATTGGGCTGACAGTGTGCTCTCAGGGGCTTTTCCAGCCAGAGCACACTTTCAGTCTCATCTGTCTTGCAGGACTCCTTGAAGAGCTGAAAAACAACTATTGGAAGAAAAATCCTGAAGTCTAATGAAATCTCTTTTCTATTTTTTCTTTTTTTTTTTTTTCCTTTTTTCAGGGAAGACATTTCTCAAGAGTAAGATTTGTTGAAAACATGACAGGTTTTTAGTTTAAAGCTGCTGGGTTTTGCCTCATGCTAGTTTTCTCTGGCAAGTCATTGCGACACTGATAAAAACACTCTGTCTGCACCTCTACTATGTTTTTCATAGGTGGATCTGATCAACAAAGCCACAGACCTTGCTTTTTTTCAGCACAGCAGCAATCCTACAGAGTTGAATAACTAACACACAGATGAATTTCCTGGATACAGCTTACCTTTTTCAAAGTAACATATGAATGCATATGTCTGAAAGAGTTTCTAGCTTCCTGACCCTTCTGGGGGTTGGGGGAGCCTCAGTCTGCTTCATGGGGCTTGAAATGCTCTACAAAGCAGTTGGCTGAGTTTTTTATCACAGTTTCTTTTCACTTGCATAGATACTTGGAGCATCAGTCCTTTGTATTCTTTGGATGTCACCACTCTTTTCTTCTTGAAACATTTGTCTCATGCCTTGAAAGCTGCAAGTTCTCCTTGCTCTGCACACCCCTGAGTGCAGCACAACATTTTTTTTAAAGGACCTGGGCACAGATTCTGTACAGCAGGGCTGATATCTGTCGTGGCAACCATGAGACATCAAAGCAGAGAGACACATGCTCTGCGGCCACTTATCAAAGATGTGTTTCTATTGTTGACCCAGTTTAAGGACACGCTAAATTAACTGTGCATTAGCTGTAAATGAGCAGCAATGGTGAAATGCTTTATGCTTGGTGAAGCAAGGTTTGGTGACACCTTACCTGTTGTTGGGGAATCTTGGTGCTTGTGCCGCTGGTGCTGTTCCTTGGTGGAACTGTCCCTGCTCCCTTCTCTCCAGTGCTCTGTCCCCCACTCTCCTCTGCAGGCTCTGGTGGACTCTGCAGAACTTTCCTTTGTTCAGTAAGGGGCTTCGGTCTTCCCTCACCTCCCACGTCCTCCTGCTAGCAGCAGAACAAGAATTGCCTCAATCTTGTTTATGTTACAACTCATTTCAATGTATATCACACGTCTTTTATTATGGTCAGTGTCTTCACATTTCTTTTGTTGCCATCTTATCAGTTGATGTTTTGTGGGTCTAGGATGAAAATGGAGATAGTTCATATTTTCAATTTTATTCTACATTTTCCACCAAAACATTGAGATTCTCTATATATGTTAATGAAGATTTTAAATTACTTTCACTATAGCAATACAGTTTTGTTCTACAACAGTGTTCATCTTTTCAGTCTTTATATTCTTTCAGTAAAATAGTCACAGCAGTGTTTGGGGTGAAAATATTAATTAAAGAGATCATCTACTGAAAAGTTCCAAAGTTTTCCTCTATGACCTTCTCCTTGAAGAAATCTAAGTTTTAACTCACATTTAGTTAGTTACAAAACAGCTGTTCCAATTAGCAATATATCTTTCTAGCATTATTTTATCTTATGTCACCACTTCCCCTCAACTGTAGATGTCTTAACGCTGGCAATAAACACAGCATGTGCAAGGGATATTACCTATGTGTCTTGTACAGTCATCAAGAATTTAAAACACCACAAGGAAAGCAGAGTTCTTTGCTTTCCAGGGAGTCTTTTATCTGCAATGAATAAATAAAAGTTTGATCAACAAGGTCTTCCTTCATACCTTCTGTTTCTGTCACAGAAGCATATAACTTGCCAACCAGACACTCAGCTGAATAGTTTAAGAAGAGTGTTTCCAGTTTCAGCATTAAGATACGAAGCTGCAAGTTTCATTCCCGATCTGATTCAAGTGGAAATAAAAAGTTCAGCCTCTCTCCACTGAGGGAGATCAAGCCCCCCTGCATCACAACACTAATTAGAGCCAGATGTATTCTTCTAATCAAACAAACTTTTAAAATGCATTTAATGTGCACTTAGTGCTGATTGATTTTTATCCTTGTGAAATGGTGAGAGTCTGAGTAGTTGCAAAACTCTTTACCCCCATGAATGCTTTTCTAGATAACAGTTCATGGAATAGTCCTCAATCTTTTAAAGTACCTGGCTGTGCCTTTCTCTATTGCAAAATTCGTAAGAGTATGAGATAGAGAAATTTGGTACCAAATACCTATTTTTCCCGCACTGGATATTCTTTCTTTCCAAAGAAAAAAAAAAAGTGAAAGTTTTGTGTTCAGAATCATGAAACACATAGTAAATTAAAGTTGAATTTTAAACTGAATGGAATTTTAATGTCACTGTTAATACAGTAATTATTTGCTCTTAGTTTTAAATAATATGTTTTATACATATATACATATATACATATATATAAAAATACATATATATATAAAATAAATATAAATATAAATATAATATATAAAAATACATATATATATAAAATAAATATAAATATATAAAATATACATATATATATATATATATATATACACATATATATATATAAAAAAAATGTTTCCAGGCTGCAGATCAAAATGTGTGAAGAAAAGGAAGGTTTCTGCTCCTACTGGAAAAAAAACAGAGAGTCAATACTGTAGCAAACACAAATGTGTCCTAGAATTTTACTCTGGTATGATTCTGTGTAAAGCTTTCAGTTGCACCACCTTGCACTACTTTGTAGCCTGCTTTTGTTAAGGGTAGAAACTAGCTCTCATTAATATATTTACAGGGAGGTGGGAGAGTAATGAGAAGCATTAAGTAAGTAACCTTGACAAAATATGTTATCTTGTCCTCGAAAAAACTGTGGGAATTGAGAAGGATAACAGGAGGTATTTCAAATCTAGCCAAAAAAGTAGCAGCCCACATCGTTCTGCCACTCTAGGGCTCTGATGTCTGCTCTCACTGTGTGGCCTCTGCCCCTTCTGCCTTTGCTCCTCGGGCACTGCGTCCCAACAGCTTGGAAATCACATGCTCTGGTCCACAGAGGGAGTGAAGAATTCACATACAAAAGAAGCAGCCAAAGAGGGAAACTCTCAAAATGCCTTTTTGTTCACTTGAAGGAAAAAACAACAACAAAAAAAGTCTAGTTGAATAGGCCTCTATTTCTTTCTTTGTTACTGGAAACAGTAATCTCAAATTTAGACAGAGGATGAGTTCCCAAGAGAGCAGGATACAAGCCTTTCTGGCTTTCATTCCCAAGCCCCACAGTTCTGGGAGCTGTGGAGCTGACTTCACCGACTGGAAATGTTTGTTATCTGGATGATATGAGTTCAATGTGGCTTTGACAAATCTGACTTAATATCACACTGGAGGCAGCCTCAGTTGCAGCGCTTCCATTCCCTCACGAGACGGATGAAGTGCCCAGAGCTTTTGGCTCACACCTTTATGGGAAAGCACCTGAAAATTCACAGGCCTCCTTTCCCCCTTCATCCCTTCTTCCTCTGCTGCCCTGGCTCCCAGCATCTTGTTCCCACAGGACAGTCCTGACAACCTCCGCACCTCCAAGGCAAAAAGGAAGCACAAACAGGCTGTCTCACATCTCCATGGCTGTTGTGGTCCCTTATCTCTAGGCAAAGACTACAAAGTCTTTGTACAAAGTCTTTGTACAAAGTCCAAAGGGGAAGAGGAGAAGCCCAGCAGAAAAAAGACCTAAAACCTTGTTTAATCAGAAGATTCATCAAAACCATTATAGTTTGGCATGGCTTTTTATGAGTTGGCCCTTCAAAATTAAAATTTCCAAGGTGATATTTTTGTTTCCCCAGTTTGTTCTAATTTGCGGCACTGTGTTTTTGAAGCTGGAAAATCTCAAAAAAAGAGCTGCCCAAAGAGAGTCTTTTTTGACCTAACTCCTTGCAACTAAGATGCAACTGAGTGAACTCGGTCAGACAGGCCTTCCTCAAGCATCACAACACTATACAAATAAGGGCAAGTGTAAAACTGTCATCACTGTGGATGTGCTTGATGGATATTCAGGGGGAGAAGAGGTACTTTTTAAAGGTTTTCTTTATATTCAGCATTGTACTTACTTGATCATTTGTGAAAAGAGCAAACCACTGTTGACATTCATCCATGAGAAAAGTTTAAATTTTATACACTGCTGCACCCATTATAGCTCAAGCAAAGTTCATGCTCTCAAGGCCACGCTTCTTTGTAATTCAGTCAACAAAATTTATTTTATGTCTTGCTCTTCTGTCTTTTTTTTTTTTCCGAATAGTGCTCAAAATTAGTGTAGTGAATGCAGCGACAGGAATGAATTAAAATAGCAATTTGCACTTTCTTTTCGTCAAGAAAAAAAGATGCAGAGATGGGAAAGATTAAGTGGAAGAGCTAAAGTGGATGAATCTGCCGAAATAATAATATAAAATAGATATTTGCAATACTAGCTCTTTTCTCTTAGCATGAACCCCAATTTACAACCCATAACATCTTAAGGAACAACAACACTGCTCTATCATTTACAGGTCTACTGATTACAAAATAGTAGATTGCATTTTTAAAAGCAACTAGCAACTGTTTTAAAAGCAACTAGTAATCTTGGCTTTTAAATCTGGACCCTGATTTTCAAAAAGCAACACACAGAGACCTCAAAAATTTTGTCACTCTAGAGGGCATTTTCTATGGCAGGGTTTTTTCTCTATTGTATTTTTTCTCAGTTGCATTCTTCTTATTTTTTGCCAGTTCATAAGTAATTTTAAAGCAACCAGAAAAATAGTAATATGGAGGTTCACCCTCTCATCAATAAAGGTGATTAATGAGAGAAAATTAAGGCATAAAACAGGCAAAGCATGCATAAATAAATTTGTAATAGCTGACAAATACAAAATCAGTGTAACAGCACAGGAAAGATAAGAATTTCTCAAGACACTACAGAAAGCTGCAAAATGAAAACCAGAAAAGTATTGCTTAAAACCAGATATTGTGAAAATTACATTAATAAAGCAGATTCATTAGACTGAGGACTAATGTCCTAGCAGAAATAGTGCAATCATGATAAAGCATTGGAGAACCTGCTGCAGAGAAAAGTCCTGCTTTGTCAGTGTGATGTTCAAAAGTCACCAGTAGCTATCTTTTTTCATCTCCTCAGATTTTGTGATATTGCTTCTTGTGTGCCTTTGATGTATTAATTGGTGTTTCTTACCGAAACTGGTTTAAAAGGATTCTAAAGTTTCAACATCCTGCATTGAACATCTGCACAGATGTCCACCTGACCAATTACATCTCAAGCTGGTTTTCTAATCAAGAGGCACTGAGCTGGAATTTGCTTCCTCAAGCAGCAGACTCACTTGTAGCTGGGCAGAGACTCTCTCTGGAACATCCCGGAGACTTTAACTCATGATGCAGAGTGCACGGAGTAGTAGTCGTAGGGCTGGTAACAGGCAATGCAATAGATCAGCACTTCTTCCAGTTATATAATTCCCTGTTGTGGGCTTTCAGGAGGCTGAACAGGATGAATAGAAAGTCAGTTAGTTTGCCGTGCTGAATGCTTCAATTTTTCCATAGAAAATTCAAAGCAGAAGGCTTTCTGGGAAGTGCTTTTTGAAATGGCCTGATGGGCCCCTTCACTACTTATCATGATTGCCCCAGGCAGACACAAAAACCCTCTGAAAATTTCAAGTCTTCCAGGCAAGGGGAGGTTTCAAGGTAGTTAAAGAAACTACCTGAAAATGACAGCTGTATAACTCAAGTGAAAAGGCAAATAAATGAAATCATGGTTGCTCACACAAAAATAATTAATTCCTACTTTGCAATAGATCAGAACTGACTGCAGAAAGCAAAAGAACAGGGTAGATAATATGTCCCTAAAAGGAAAGCAAAAGGGGGAAAATACATGTTTAATAATATAGGATTAAATCCATCACAGTATAAAAAGACAAAGATTCAACAGAATGAGTAGGTTTAACTACAGGTTTTCTCCTCACAGAAATCAAAAACTGAAGGCATTAATTAAAATATACTAGGATTGAAAGATTTTCATTTATTTGAACAAATGCTGTACTAGTCTTTTATAGAATCAAATAAAAACAGAGCTATTGTGGACATATAACTTTGTCTCCTTGGTTTCTACCAACTTCTTTATTTCAGAAAACCTTTAATACCGGTGTATATGCAGAATTCTTTAGGAGGAAAAACAGCTCTTAATAATGTCTTCTTAAAAATAGGTATTTTGGGATTACCAATTTTTAAAAAAGTTATGTTGATCCTGGCACATTCATAGTCTTACTGTAGCAATGTCTATAACCAGACTTTCACTGAGGGCTTCATTTTAGAATGCTCCAACATTGTAACACCAGTAGTCACTGGGAAGAAAAAAATACTCTTATTAGAAGCTCTAACTTCAGTACAATTATCCTGCAATGTTGTCAGAACTGAAAAATAGGCAAAAATATATTTTTCAATGAATTTCTAATTTTGACAGTTTGAAAACAGTAACTGTTTGATGGAATTTCTCTTGCCTCACATTTTTATGAGATTTCTTGTTATTAGTTCCTTTCAATTAAAGAATAGAATTACTGGTTCCTTTTGAAGTTGCTTCCTCCAAGGTGAAAATGGAAAAAAAATAGAAAAGGATAAATCTTTTCTTCTCTAAGAAAAGGGAGATCAAAATTTCATTCCATGCTGTCAATTTGTTAAAAGAAGGATAATGCAAAAGAGAACACAGATGGTCTCTGAAAAATAGTAAAGTTTTTGTCAGTATTTTAATATTTTTTTACATTATATCTATTTTTCAAAATTCTTCAAAAACATCAGACCAAAACAGTCCTTATAGATAGACAACATTTTTTGAGTAGTAAAAAGAAAAAATGAGCTTGGATCCTCTTCAGTAATTTGACAAGCTAAAATACTGGAGCTTAAAAAGATTTCTCACTCAACTTATAAAGCTTATTTTGAAAGGGATAAGATTCAAAGCTAATTTTCAGAACCAAACCTCAAAATATTTTCAATCTCTTGCTAATACTCTGTGCCTAAGACAACATTTACAGCTGCAGAAACTGCCCCCAGAGCCCCAAGGAGCTGCCAGCCCTGGGCAGCCCAGCAGGAATGGGGAGCACAGGGCAAAGTCTCCCTTCCAGACACTTCACGCTGCTGCTCTCACCATCACTGCTTTGTATCCAGCATTGACTACAGCACTTGGGTTGGCTCTTTGTCCCTGGGGTTAGCCCAGGAACAGAGGGAAGCAAGGCATCCTGGCTTGTTTGCTTGTACAGATGAGAAATAAAGGTTGAAATTCTTTGGCTTGTGAGAAGCCAGATCAGAGCAAGGCTACTCCAGCAGCCACGCCAGCCTTGACCCCAGCTACACCATCAACCTCCTTGTTCTGCTCCATCTTCCAAAGCCCAGTCCGTGTCTGATAACTGTGGGGAAAAAGATAAACTGATTCAACTGAGTCATCTAGCTGCAAGTAAGAATAGACCCGTTTTGACATTTGCTTGATGTTTCGTTTTTGAGACCTCTGCATCGCCTTTGAGGTGCACTTTGAGGCACTGCCTTCAATCCTGCATGCCCCAAGTTAAACACTGAAGACACAGGCATTGGCATCTATTACAGGAGCTGCTTGACACTTTCCACTTCCTATGACTCTGTTTTCTGCTGCTCAAAACATCATCATAAATATTATGATTTTATGCTGAACTTTCCATTCCTGGTATCTGTCTTAAGCTGTGTTTTGGTTTTGTTTTATTTTTTAAATATTTCAGCCAAGATTGTTCTGTTTCTGAGGATGTATTCAAGAAAAAACCCACATCATGCTACCCACACAGAATGAAGAAAAAAAACAAACAACTGACCAACAAATAATAAAAAGCAATTCAACACAACAAAAATAAAACAAAAAACCCCAAGAAAACAAAACAGGGGGGAGGGCGGGGGAACTGGCTGATACACCTAAAGGCTGTGCTGACATTCAGCAGGACCTTGACAGACTGGAGAGGTGGAAAGAAATGTGATTACAACCAGCAAGGGAAGTGTGGGATCCTACACCTGGGGAGGAATAACCCCAAGTACCAGCACAGGTTGGGGGCTGACTTACTGGAAAGCAGCCCTGTGGAGAAGGACCCAGGATTCCTGGTGGATGACAAGTTGACCATGAGTGCCCATATGGCCAGGAGGGCCAATGGTGTCCTGGGGTGCGTCGGGAAGAGCATTGCCCGCAGGTCGAGGGAGCTGATCCTGCCCCTCTACTCAGCCCTGCTGAGGCACATCTGGAGTGCTGTGTCCAGTTCTGGGCTCCTCAGGACAGGAAAGACAGGGAGCTACTGGAGGGGGTCAGGTAGAATCCAAAAAGATGATGAGGGGTCTGGAGCATCTCTTAGGAGAGACTGTGGGAGCTGGGCCTGTCCAGTCTGGAGAAGACTGAAGAGGGGGTCTCGTTATAGCACATAAGAATCTCAAACGAGGGTTCCAAGAGGTTGGTGCCAGACTCTTTTTAGTGGTGCCCAGTGACAGGACATGGAGCACTGACCATAACTAAAACACAAGAAGTTTCACCTCAACATGAGGAAGAACTTTTTTACATAGAAAGTGGCAGAACACTGGAACAGGCTGCCCAGATCATGGAGTCTCCTCTCTGGAGACATTCAAAACCCACCTGGACATGTTCCTGTGTAACCTGCTCTAGGTGACCCCGACTTGGCCAGGGAGCTGGACTTGAAACACTAGCAAAATGCCCCAAGATGAACAGTGTGGGGCAGGAGGCTGCTTGGTCAGTGAAGAGGTTAGGCCAGACCGGGCAGGTGCATCCCCCTGGGTTCTCTGACAGAGATAGGCACAATGAGCTCAGTGTTTCCTGGCAGAGTGGTGCACAGGAAGAAGTCAGGCCTGTGTTTCAGGTCTCTTGCTGGATTTAAGGATTGCATGGTCAAGGTGAAGCATATTGAGCCGACAAGAAGTACATAGGGTGGCAGGGATGGAAGAAAGGTCAAAGCAGAATCTTATCTAGCATAAACCACCTCTCCTGGACTGAGGCTCACTGTTCCCAGCTGGGAGCGCCTGCAGATCAAAAAGTTTCCAGCTTGTGCAGAGCAGGAGGAGAAGCAGCACCTTCCTACACGCACCTTGACAGGACCTGAGTTTTCCTGCCTTGGGATGTGGCACAGACAAGCCTTTCAGCATGCAGGAGTGCTGACTACCAGTGCCCCGAGGTAGGCATACTCAGGGGACTGCATTCCTGAAAGTAGAGGTATTGTTTTATCAGAGTTTATTGGAATTTTTTAGGAATGCAACACTGAAATAATATATAGGTGTCTGACTGGAGCCCATCATGCATAAATACAAACTAAAAGGATAAAAATTTGAGGTGGCAAAGCCAAATTCTAAAAATTTAGAAGCTGTCCTAATGAAGGCAGCCCATACATCCTTAATGCAGCTGCTTTAAGTGTACCAGTTCTTTGATCTAAGCAGCATCACATCCAGCCACAGCAATGTGACAAAGTCCATTCATTTCTCCCCGGGCTTTGGCAAGATTACCAACCCCAGGATCTCGAAGGAAAGGATAATGCTAAAGTACAGTGAATTCTCCACTTCAATAAAGAGAACACAATTTATCATATTGCAGTGGATTCAGCTTGCAGGATGAAAAATCCTACTATGCATGCCTTAGAGGAGCAGTAACTGACAGAGAGAGAAGATGCCATTGCTTTCCCTGAAAGCAAGAAAAGATGTAGTCTCAGTTCCCTTCTCCTCAGCCAGGAACAGTAGGGCACTGTGACTCCATGGTGCTAATTAAAGATCAGATGTATTCTCAGACATTGGGGACTCCTTCAGTACATGGATCAGTCCTAAGTAACCTAAGATTGCTGCTTCTTCACTGCTCTTTTTGTTGGAATTTCTTTTTTTCAGCCCTTTGATCCAAATATTCGACTGGTGTAAATTGGTACCTCTCCCTAGGGAGTTCGTTTTTAAAGATGAAAGAAAAATGCTTTTTAAAAGCTCTGCTTTGTCAGTCTGACAGTGAAAAGATGAATAAGAATGCCTGCTGCTTGCAGTACACAACTAGTTGCCTTAGTAATACAGTCAAAATTGGGTTGAAGGAACCCTGTATAGGACAAATAATATCACTAGAGAAGTGGAAAGATAAACCCAGCGGAAAGGCTTATGGCAACTGGATTGAAAACAGGCATCAAAAGAACAATTAATGTGCTCTTTTTCTGGTCTTCAATTATGCAACCAGATAAGTGCAGAAGGGAATGCAGCATGGATGGGTTAATCTCAGTACCTATGGCAGCCCAAACTGGAATCCCTTTTCCTTGTCATGGTGCAACTGCAGTCATTACCAGTTCTGTAACAACGTTTTCCTCTGTTACACATGAAAACACACTGTGAATAATTTAAAAAAAAAAAAACAAAGGTTTTATGGTACAATTTCTGTCAGGATCAGTTTTTAGTTAGTTATGACATTTGAAGGCATAGTCACTAATATATTTTTCTTCTGGTTTAAGCTTTGTCATTTGCTATACAAGTTCTACACATGCCTAGGTAGTTGGGACTAGCAGTTTTAGATGTACAAATACACTTTCAAATCCACAGAGGATTGATTAGCTAGAATATTGAGTTTTAGAAGAGTGAAAAGACTACTTTCTGTGATCTAGGGTATTGCAGATTTACCAGATTTACCAGAAATTTTTTAGGAAGTTTGCATTCCATGGGAAATGCACAGCCCAAATGGATATCCTTAGATTTGTTTATAAATTTAAGATATATGAGTGACAGACTTCTTTCTTTTTCCTCATGTTTCACTGTTCATAGGTTTGTCCTACCTGACTCTCATGTGCCTGTCACTCCTTCTCAAAGGCTCCCAAACACTTTTCCTTTGTTTTGTGGGAGGCTTGTTTGTTTTGGTTTGCTTGGTTGGCTTTTTCAATTAAAAAAATCCACTTGATGCCTTGACCTAACACAGGTCTCCTAGTGTGCTCTGGCACTGTCTCCATCAGGGGTTCTCCCTCTTCTCCTTGCAGTCCAAGTGTCTCCCCTGGAGTGTTTCTCACAGAGACACCCAGCCAGGTCTTTGAGCAGCAGAGTTACGTGACTACCCAGCAAAGAGCTTTTGGAGAAAGAAAGCTTCCTCTGATCCATTCCAGTGATGGGAAAAAGGACACTGTCAGTTGTGTTAAGGTCCAAATACTGAGCAAAGAACTAAAAAAAGGAATTAATGGGGGCAGGGTGCAGGAAGGATGTGTGTATGGATGGACATACTATAAATATATTAACAGTACTAATACTCTTGAGGGGTGAATTGGTGCAGATTAACAGCTTACGTAGCACTTCCATGAAATGCATTCTTTCTCACCTTAGGTTACAGAAAGTTCCCTTTTCAAACAGGTGCCTGATATGCCTTGTGCTAGAGCAAACTGACAGGTATTACGTGAACCATTTCATAAATAAAAGCAAATATTGCTAATGACATTTGAGTCTTGTTTTCCTTTTCCTATACTGTCTCAAGGGAATTGAAACTAGTGAAAAAGAACAATTACCTACAAATAGCGCTGACAGAATTGCAAACACACAATACATATATATTCCCAGGGTACCAGGGGAGAGTTTTTCCTGGCTTAGAGATGCTCTAGAAAGCAGTAGTGAGGCCCTTTCTATAATGAAAGTTAAATGTTGTATCAATTGTTCTGTTGAAAACAATGCTTTAATACACAATATTTATGAATTTGAGCTAAAAATTATGTCTTAAATACCAATTTTCCTAGGCATAGGAGGTAGAATCCTAGAGTTCCAGCTGCTGCTTCTGTGTGTCTTCTACAGTTGTTCTTCCTCTTCCTTGCTTTCCCTTCAGGTTTGTGATGTTTATCTTTCTTGGCCCCGACACAGGAAGGAGAGTGCTGCCCTTCTTTGCAGTGTCATAGCTGGGGGAGTGCAGAAGATCTAGAGAAGTAGCTTTGAGCCTTACAAGTGTCTTCATATCCCGAGCATGTGTGCTCATAATTTTATTAATGTTAATCTGTAAGCTTATTGTTCTTTTGAAAAAGAACAAAAATCAAACTCTGTACTGAAGAACACAAATTAC
This sequence comes from Origma solitaria, assembly GCA_013397895.1. NCBI lineage: Eukaryota > Metazoa > Chordata > Aves > Passeriformes > Acanthizidae > Origma > Origma solitaria. The sequence continues at coordinate 978,548 of VZRL01002457.1, forward strand.
AGGTTTTGGGTTGTCTCGTGCCTTGGATCACAGCATACTCTTACTATGTGACACATTTCCAGTTAGAACCCCTGACTAGCAGCAGTGGTTTCTTCACAACAGACAGATCCAAACTGAAGTACACGTTCATTTATTTCATGAATTCCCTTCTGTCCTGTGCAGAATGAATCAACACATTCCTACATGTCTTCCTAACAGAGAACCTTACATTAGGAACCAATAATAAGGTACATCTGGGAAGATTTAACCACCATATGCCTTGGCATAATTTGAATAAATATCAAAGAACTGTGTGCATGATGGAATTAATAGAAACTGTGCTTTCATTAAATAAAATCAGTACTTCCCAGTTATCCTATTTTATTAATAAAGTCCCCTCTAGGCATAAAGTTTATTTCATAAAAGGTCTATTTAAATAAGAAAAATTGTTGTGCTTGTATTGTTAGTTAACCAATTTCTACATATAAAATGAAGGATCTCATTCATATGCAGTGCCTGAAATATATTATTACAGAAGTATTCAGAAAAGAAAAATTCATTTTGTCAATAGAAATATTTCCAAAAACAAATTCAAGTAAAGTTTACCAAAGGACTCCTTCTTTAACACACTTTTACCTCTGCTTTATTTGGAAAAATTAACTCCTACACATTCCATTTTATTGCACTATAGTTGCACGGAGGAAAATGTATCACCTGTTTTAACTTTAGTTATCAAGAAATTTTTTCTCTAAGGACCAGGTAACAGCCTTAAAATATCCCATTTTAAAATTATCTTCACTTTCTGCTGCTATCCCAGAAATAATATCATATTAAACCTCTTTTTCAAGTACCCATTAGAATAAGAATGTCAAGTGAATCATTCTTTCAAAATAATAGCAAGATATGGATATTTTTATTTGTTGAAATTTTAATTATTTGCATATACAACCTTATCACTATAATAGTTCAAGAAAAATTATTTAAGATGTGATGGTGAAATTAGACAGACTGATTAAACAGAGCACTGTTTTAGAATCATAGGATAATTTTGTTTGGCAGGAGCATTAAAGATCATCTAGTTCCAACACGCTTGCCGTGGGTGGAGAGACCTTCCACTAGACCACCAAAGGCTGATCCAACCTGGTGTTGGACATTTCCAGGAATGAGGCATCCACAGCTTCTCTGGGCAAACCGTTCCAGTACCTCATCATCCCCATAGTAAAGAATTCATTGCTAATATCTACTCTTTTCTGGTTTAAAGCCGTTCCCCCTTGTCCTATGACTATATGTTCTTGTCAAAAGTCTCTCTCCAGATCTCTTGCAGGCTCCCTTTGGGTACTGGAATGATGATATAAGGTCTCCACAGAGGCTTCTCTCCTCTAGGCTAAACAGCCCCAACTCCCTCAGCCTGTCTTCATATAGAGGTGCTCCAGCTCTCTGATGATTTTCATGGCCCTCCTCTGCACTTACTCCAGCAGATGCATGTCTTCTTATACTGGGGGCCCAGGAACAGAGCATGTTTCTGTGGGTGGGGATTCAAAGAGCAAAGGAGAGGGGCAGAATCCCCTCCTTAGACCTGCTTGCCATGCTGCTTTTGGTGCAGCCCAGGATAGGTTGGCTTTTTGCACTATGAGTGCACATTGCCCAGTGATGTTAAGGTTCTTGTCCACCAAGAACCTCAAGTCCTTTTCCACAAGGCTGCTCTAGACCCCTTCTCTTCCAAGCCTGAGTATGTGCTTGGGATTGCCCCAACCCAAATGCAGGGACCTTACGTTTGGCCTTATTGAACTTCATGAGTTTTGCACAGACCCAGCTCTCAAGCCTGCCAAGTGCCCTGGAAGTATTAAAAAAAACATGTGGATGTGACACATGAGGACATGATTTAGTGGTGAACATGATAGTGGTGCTGGGTTGACAGTAGGACTCGATGATCTTAAAGGTCTTGTCCAGCCTTAATATTCTGTGATCCTCTGTCATGTGGGAGAGTGTCAGAGGCCTTGCGCAAATAGAGCTGTTAGAGCAGAGGCAGCCAGTTAGTCAGACCAATGTGCTGTAGGTGATGAAAATCTTGTTCTAATTATAAAGTTTTTGTGACACAAAAAATAGACGACAGTGCTCATGATGCTGTACGCAGCAATTTCATATTACAGATGATTCAGTTTTATGAGGGAGGTGATGGCTTCTCAACAGACTCAATGGACCCCCTGAGAGGTAACAGTGAAGATCATATCATTTTTTTCTCAGTTCTTCTAAAGATTACTAATTAATTAATAATTCAGAGGCAAGATTATACTTGCCCTTGAAAGTGGTAACAATACTGTAGCTGCTGACAGTCATAAAGGCAGAAACAGCAAAACCACTCTCCCAAATCATTAAATTGATACCTTAGCTGAGTGTACTACTGTAAGTGACCTAAGAAATAGCTGCATGACAGAGACCGCATTAGCTTTGCACTAGTTTTTCAATGGTTTTAATGTAAGGAAAAAATACTAGCATAAATTTTAATTATACCAAACATTCTTAGTAATTTTTTCATCGAGGTATAGGTCATAGTGCATGCAAATTCACATCCTCCAGGATCTGTTCCTTCTCCTCCTTTATAGAGGACTTTTCTTCTTTACTAAAATTAGAGACACAAAACCTCATTGACATGCATTTGTTTGTGAGTTTTAGTTGTCTGTAGTCTATTTAGAAAAAGTACACTGACAGCAATCATTTTCCTCCGTAGTAGGTAGTGTGTCAAGCATGGCACATCGTTTCCCCTTCTAGTGTTTCTCATTCTATTTGGGAACTAGGGGACAAGACTAGTTAAGTGTCACCTAGGAACTGATACATCATTGCACACATATGTAAGATAGGCTAGTATTTCTTAGATCAGTTGTAGTCAAGATATTGGTGAAGAACATCATTGGAATAGTCTTGGAATAGAAGACTATTATAATAAAAATTTATTAAAAACATATCCCTCAGATGCAAGACTTTGTTTTGCAATGCATAATTTTAGCAAACTTTATGTAAGAAAATGCCCTTTCATTATTAAAAAAAAAAAAAAGGAAAGGAAATGCTAAATTACTCTTGAAAATAACACCAAAATACCAAAATGAAAAGCTCCCAAATAGAAAACCTGCCTATATAATATACTATAATGAAAATGCTCTAATGTTTTGGGCTTTTTTAATGTTCCTAAGACCTAAGCTTCTCCCTTGTGCTTTGAGGGAGTGAATCCTCCCACAGTGAGGGGCAGGGGCAGTGCCCTCAGAGGCATTGCAGGCAGAAAGGGGGAAGTGAGCAGCACGTTTTACATTTACTTTTTGGATGTAGCTCAGCCCTGCCCTGCAACTTCACCAGGTGAGCTGGCGTGCCTTCTTCCCTGCCACATCACAAGGGCAGTTTCAAGGGTTTAACACTTTGAATGTGGTTAGGTTGCCCACCTGGACTTTGATCTGAGCTAAATATGCTATGAAATTGAATTCGGGGCTGCAGTTTTGCACAGCAGCTATGGCGTGGTCCTGGGTGGAATTTATGCTGTGTCTCTGCAGCTGCAACCCTCTAGGGCTGCCCACAAATGCATGCAGGGCCCCAAGGGGGGACCTGTGAGACACCTTGGGGAGCAAAAGAGCTCCTAATAGCAGATGTGGCTGTGAATCCCTGCCTTGCTTCCCAGTGCTCGGACGAAGAGAATTACCTTTTCTTGTCCATTTTTCTTCTTCCCTGGAGAAGTGCTGTGCAAGAGAATTCACTGGCAGCATCATGCAGCAGTTGCTTTCACCTCCAAAGCTCTTTGAAAGCATTAGTTTAATTGATCTTTTGCATGAATTGAGATAAAAGAGTATTTTATCAGCGTTGTCCGAACATAACCAAGACTTCCTCTTTTTGATATGTTGTTACTGAAGATTTCTGATATTTTTCTGCTCACAAATCTTTTCCTAACTTGCATATTTATGATGATAGATTTCAAGGACTTACTCAGAATATTAAAATCTTAACTATTGATTGTGGTTTGCATTGATTTTAATGGGTTTGTTCCTGGCAAGGTGCTTTTCATAGCTTTGGTATTTGTTCTCTTTATTTATTTATATTCAAGGCTTTATTCTTTGGATAGCTGAGGTGGCATTGTAAATTATTTTTGAAGATTTTTTTTTGAGTGGTCATGTCCTAGTGTCAGTTAAGAGCATAGAGTCAAGCCTAAAGGTTCTGTGACTGCTGAGCCATCAAATTCATTTTGGTGTAAATACTGCCCAGGTGAATCCATATGTGAACTTCAGTGACTCAGTGGGAGCACACTTGCTAATCTTTAGGAGCTCCATGTGAAACACAATGGCATCTGTTCCCATCTTTATGAACTCCCAGTAAAAGTCATGCTTTGCAAATGCAGTGCAGAAATACCCGTAATTAAAATATTTTTTTTTTAAATGGCACATATTACCATAATGAGGATTTAAAACGCAGTTGATATCCATAAAATGTGTTTTGAGATGCTTTTCTTATTTCCTAATCAAGGTGATACGTTGTCCTATTTTCTACATTACAGAGAATCATTGCTCTTATGGCATTGTCATTACTGCTTGTGTTACTGTAGAATTTCAAGATTGAGATTTCAGGCTACAAAGCTTCACCATGTAAAAACACAATAAAGTAAAGCTATCCAAAATAATTTACCATATGAGAAAAACCAGACAGATGTACCAAACAGATAGAGGCATAACAGGATAGCAATTTTTTAGCACACCACTGTAAACAATGGTCATCACATATGCCATCCTTTCAAAGAGTTATTAGCTCTAGAAAGTGATGTGATTAATAGGGTTCAGAGTAATATCATATTTCTCGATTAATTTACTATTTCATATCCTCAGTAAACGCATATTTATCAATTAACTGAATATTAGTTCTCCATTTCAGTCCTCCAGAGTCTGAGGAAATGAACTTCTAAGGAATTTTACTGAGAAGTAAGCACATGCATTTCCAATACTGATTTAATTTCTGATATTGAACTTCTTATTTCCCTAAACTGCAGATGCAGATGGGAAATGACTGTGTGTGACCTACAGGAAAATTCCAGTATATTGACAACCAAACATTCCAAATATGAATATCAACAAATATATGGATGAAAAATAAAAATTACTGGTACCAGTGCCTAAAATTCATTACTTCTTCTGAACATCAGCAAATTATCTACCTACCTAAAGGATATTGCTTAGTGTGTGGAGACATTATATTCTAGCTAGAACATTTTTCCTATTTTCAAGTTTTAACTTTTTTTCAAATTCTATTTAACAGACACAGGCAAAATCAAGACTGGTGAGCTGATTTCATATGCTATAAATAGTATTTTCTTATGTGATCTCTTTAAAAGTGATGTATAGAAAGTGCACAATCTCTGATTGAGACTCTGAAATGTGTTATTATTTAGATTGAGTCTTTTGTTATGTAAATTGCATGCTACTGCATTTCAAGGAAGTAATCATGGACAGTGAAATGAAGAAGAAAGAAATGTAAAGATGAACAGCAATGGAATTTTATTTATTTGACTAAAGGCTGAAAATGCACAAAAGCAGGTAGGTACAAGGATAGGACATGCCTGACATTTCAGATAAACATAGACTGAAGTTAACAAAAAGTGAAACAAGTAAAAACATTTAAAACTGTGTTCAAATAACATATTAAAGATTTTGGTTCTTTTTTTCCTTTTTTTTTTTATCAGACAAGCCTTTCTTATTGTAGCATAATGAGGCAGTGATAGGAAACTTTTTCACTTTTTCTTCATTAACTATTTCAACTGGTTCTGACCCATTTGCTCACTATAGTGTCATCTAAGACTTAATAACTTGGTAATTGCTGACTTGGTTGCTTAATAATAAATTGCTACTTTAATTTGAATGCAGTGTCCATTTCTACTCATAAATAATGATCAATGTTGCTGAATTTTTTATTCTAATTGTTGTATTTATGTAGGATGTAATAACCCTCAGCCTCTAAAACCCCCCAATTTTATAGTGTTTTACTAATATTCCTTGTCTCCTCATCCCATGTGTGTGTGAGAAAGTTAAAATCCACTGTGAAATGTTAAGTCTTTCTGGCCTTTTGTAGGATATTCAGCAGAACATTGAACGCTGCACTGATCCACATGAGAGATGTTCAGGGAGAAAATTACAGATAGAAGCAAAATAGGAATCTTTCAGTTCAAGGCCTGATGGCCATTTTCCTAAGCTGTCCCTGCTAGAAAGCTTACCCTGTTAATATTTACAGTGCAATAATGATTGTTTCTTTCCTGACTGTGCAGGTGGAATCTGTCAAGCTGTTTGTTCTGTTAACACTCCAGGCACTACAGCTCTTACCATAGAGAGTCTATGGAGAAAACTCAGTTCCCTCAATGGTACAAAATTTACAACAACTTTTTCTCTCCTGTATTTTCAAGCCTGCTTCTTACAAGCACAACATATATGCTGATATTCTTTCCAAAGGAAACACCATCAGGCCTGCATAATAGATCCGAAGTTACTGGTTCTCACTTTTCTGTTCAATACTCACTTCAAATCCCATTACTCCAGCCTGTGGCCCGTGGCATACAAGAATGCTGTAGAGCAAGTAGACCCTCTTCTTTCACTGTAAAATCTTTGCTGCTCCTCCGTGAGATTTCAAGCCACCCTGAATGGAGTTGCAGTCTCGAAAGACTGGAAGCAACCTGTTGGTTCACTGTAGTAATCACTGTCTTTACATTTCCATCCTCTCAGCAACAACTACTGCATTGCAGAAGGCAATCCAGCAGGAAAGCTCCCTAGAAAATTTGATCTAATTACTAGATTCAATATTGATATATTCATATGAATATTTATTGAAATGAACTTCAGTGTCCTGGGTCTTTTATGGAGAAAGACTGAGAGACCTAAAAACCATTTCTGGTCTTAAAGGTCTCTGAATTAATGGCATTATTGAGAGAACAGTATGCTAACTCTTAGCAACAAATCTTGACAAAATAAAATGCCATCTCACTCATTTGTGCTTCTTTTACAGCCTTCTACACCTCCAAAAAATTCAGGAAGCAGGATGTACCTCATTGTCCAGGTCTCTTCTGTAATGTGTAGTTCACTCAAACCCTCCACGTCCACACCTTACCCTGCAATATGTTGTTGCTACTTTCCTGAAAGAATTGGCCTTGTCACTGAACTTTTGACACAGACCTGTGTTTTCACATAAAGCCAGGTCTCTTCACATGTCTAGAATTTTGCAACATTTTTGAATTGGGTATCGACTGCACCCTCTGTTTGACTTTTGCTTTCACCCTCTTTCACCTTCCACTGAAAGAAAAGATCTTTCATCAAAGTTACTTCCTTTAGAGAATATAAACTCTACCACAATCCAGCAAGAAGATTAAATTCAATTTTACCTTGTTTTTCCAAAGCTATGAGGTGCAGTAACAAAGTGAACATCTATTGTCCAAGAACAACCAACACAACTCTACAGGAAAAAGCCTATAGAATTCTAAGTAAATTCAGTCCTGAAAGAAAACAAATACAACCCCCCCCCCC
>VZRL01002457.1:986098-1081726 GCA_013397895.1 Origma solitaria
CGCGAAAAAAAAAAAAAACACCCCCCCCCCCCCCCCCCAATTTTATGCTACTTCCTGCAGAATGTCAACTGCCCAGGACCTATTGCCACCACATAGTTTCTTTAAAAGGCTTAGCAGTCAGTGTGAGAATAATGCAATTGAAATTAGTGGAGCTCTTCTTAGCTGAATCAGCTGAGGATATAAATGTAAACTGGAATATTAAAGTTCACAAAAACTCTCTGTTACTGAGTATTCCACTCTGCAGTTTTGTTAAAACACAGTAGCGAGATGGGAAAATATGCAAATAAATTTCTAATACTGCAGCTTTAGGTTAAAGTGTATGAAAATAAATGTAAAAACATTCTGGCATAAAATCTCTGCACTTAAAAACAACAACACAACAACAACAACAACAGCAAAACAGGAAGACTTTCTTCATTGGCAATTAAATATTTCTGATAGGCTTCTACTATCCTGAGTAAGTTAGTATGTGAAAGTGCATAGACAACTTCTCTATGACTATTTCAACGTGACTATTCATATAGACCTGAAGTTTAAAAATTATTAGTCAGACAGCATGTTTCTAATTTTAATAGAATTGTTCTGGTATTCCTCTTTTGTCACATCCCTCACTGAAATATCAAGTGCTTCTCAGCTGCATATGGAGCAATATACATGGCATCAGTACTGTGCTATCTATACCCTCATATTCTCTCCAAAGTGTGAACAGTGTGCATTGAAGCATCTTATCTTGGTGTGTTCTCAAGTGCTGGCTCTTTCTGAGGTATTTGGTGAAGTATTATGCAGCTCAAACATATATTCAACCTTACAGCACAGGAAGCTACTCAGTGAGACATTTAAGGGCACTGTCATCCAAATTTGTTCCCCTGTAGAAAGCACCTGTAAAAGGGCTGAAGTAAAAAATGGCCTAATTTCATTCACAGATGTCATATCTGAGCCTCTAAACCCTACCAAAAAGCATTAGCTATTTATTTTAAATAAAAAGGCTTATTTCCTTCCTGATTCTCTCTACAGTTTTCTTTCAGGTTGATGAAACAATCCCAGATGATGTATTCTCTCTTACGTTTATAATCATGGTTTGCAACTCAATCAATACACTTTGGAGATAATCAGAATTGAAGCATCCCTGAGTATCTTCAGGGAAATATGAAATACCACATTTATTTCAAGATCAAGAGTAGGACATTAAATTAAAGCTTTTTTTAAGTTGAAATTTCTTTCTCTGAGGAACAATTAACTTACATTTTCCCCCATCATTCCCTATCTAGCATGTCAACTGTCACATATTTCTGAAATCTTTAGTTGTAATTGCAGTTTGAAATTTTCTTTTTTCTAACACTACTCTTACTCTCAGACTCATGGCTTCTGAGCAAGCCTTGCTACATCTCGGCAGCTCATTAATGCAGACGTATACAATGTAGTATTTAGTACAGGTGTGAAAATTCAGCAGAAACCAAATAACGCTTCTCATTTGTTTAGTTTATCTCCCGTATTTCTTGCAGGTCTGATAGCCCTTAGCCTGTACTCTAATATTTGATGGGCTTGAACCTTTTACCCTTTTGTTCTTAATTCCCTTTTACTTTCCTTTTTTTTTTAATTTGTGTCTCAGGAGAAATTAGTAGGGATGATCAATGGTTCGGTTGTTTTGAATAATTCTGCTGTCTGCGAGTAACCAGATGTGGGATTTCAATAGGATGCTCATTAGGTCAACATGATTCAATTTAATAAAAAATAAGAAATTTTAGATATATACTGGGACAAGCTGGCAGATCTAAGTGCTCCCTCGACAGAAGAAAATTCTTTTTTCTGTGTCTTGTTGTGCACTTACAACAAAATTAAAGCTGGTGATTTTGAAAGGTTTACAATCCAGAACAGTAATGAAGAGAGAAAAACTATAAAAAGAACTTCTTTGTAGTCATCTGCAATGTTTGACAGAATTTTGAGGTTTGATCCTCAAATACATGCAAAATGAAGCCTGTGTTTAACTAGAAACAAACTGGAATTTGTCTATCTTTGGTTTATTCATGGCCGGGAATTTTTTCCAATGGATGACTAGAGGTGTTTTCACTTTGACTTTGGACATAGGTGGATGCTCACAGTCTCATTATTAGAAACACTGTTCCTGCTCCACTTAAAATGTTCATAGAGGTAAAATGGTGTGTCCCTGCACCCCATATTTCTTTAGATTACATGTGTCAGAAAGATGGTTTCATCAAGAAGCTGTTTTGAACATAGTAAGTTAACTTTATACTCTCTGTAGTTTTCCTGAGATAAGTATTTTCCCTTAAGTTTTATGTCATTATGTTTCCATAATAGATTTCTCCAGAATGGTTCAAAGCCCTATTTAAAAATATGCATAAAAATCATTATGAAAGGCAAGTTATAAAATGGTATCTACTATGAGACAGGAAAAAGAATAAAAGAGTCAATGAGCCTTAAGTACATATACTGCAAACATGCGCTTTGGCATTTTCATCTTCTGTTGTTTTTCCTTTTGGTACCTCAGAAACATATGTATGACATGGAAGTCACAGTTCTAAGTGCCTTGAATGGTAAAATAGTCACTACTTAAAATTAACAATCATTGGGGTTTAGTTTTGTTGGGGTTTTTTAATAATACATATTGCCAAGTCTCTTTAAAAAAACCAAACCCAAACCAAACAAACCCCAAACTAACAAAAAACTAAACAGACTCAAACAATAGAGTAAAAACTCTGTTTTTCTGAAATAGCTGTGTTCAGTACTGGAATTACTGTTCTGCAGTAAAATCTAAGAACTAAATCAGTTCGAGGTTAGAATTGCTTCTAGACTCCCAAGTCACAAGAAGAAGCTACAGCCTTGCTGATGCAGACTCCTTCGTCTGCCTGAGGAGCCCAAGAACATCCATGAGGTGCCTGGCCCTGGACCTGCCCCTGCAGTGCCCAGGGTATTGGGAGGCAGGGATTGCTCTTTCTCAAACAGCACTACCAGACAAGCAGTGCTTCATCCTAGGGATGATGCCTCAGAAATGTCAAAGAGAGTTAGGCAATTAAATCCCTGGAGGCTCCTTTCCCCTAGAGAAGAGAAAGGAAATAAAAGATGGTTATTTCCACTCTGTGCATTAAAAAAAAAAAAAAAAAAAAAAAAAAGCCTAATGGTTATTTAATGCACTGTGACATTTGGAACAAATTGATTTGGCTTCTAAGGCACCATACACACAAATCTATAAAGTGTCTGTACTTCCAGATGATAGACAACTATCATGGGTCTTGGTAAATTATCCGAGGAACAGATAATCAGCAAGAGAAAGAAAAGGACATCAGTGCACAAACAATACTTTGAGATTTGGGGATTTTTAGAAAACACATGCATTTGGAGAATTTCTGTCTTCATTCATTCACCTTGTCCTCGAGGATCAATAGTGGGGCTGGTCTGCACCCTGGGGACAGCCCTGAGAGGGCTCCCAGCTGACAGGTGCTCACCCAGCAGATGACACTAGCCCCATTTTTATGACCTCTGGCCCATGCCGCAGTGGCTGAGCTGGCTGAGATGGGTGCCTTGGCTGAGCTGGGCTGGAGGGAACCCCCCCTCCTCTGGGGTATCTTTGGGTGTCACTAAGGGACCTGTTTGAGCTGTCATGCGCTGCCCCTTCAGGAACGTTTTGGTCACACTTCCAAGCTCTTGCATGCAAACAGCAATTCCAGGAACCCTTTTTAATGAGGCTTTCACTCCTGGGTGAAGCAAATATCGCAAGGAATTTGAGACCCTAGGCACAGGCTTATAGCACTTGTAATGCAGTCCTTCTCTGCCAACTGTAGATGCATTAGCAATGTACATTTTACCAAATTTTGCCTGGAGGTTCTCAATGAGATCCAAAAACATATAAATTGGATTAATCCAAACTGATATTTATTTGAACTTCAGGGCACATATGTCCATAAAATAGGCAAGCCAAAGAAGAAAAAGGGAAAAAAAACCAAAACCATAAACAAACTAACTACTACTTATAACGGGGCAGAAAAAAATCTATGAATGCTTTAGTATGAACCTGGAAGGATTTATATAATTGCAAAGGAGCAGAGTTGTGCTTGTGCCTTCATCCCTAGCAGAACTAAGCCTCATACCATTAATAACAGAAATATAGCTTTACCTCATTTTTTGGGGGCTTATTTAAAGTGAGAATGCCCTGCAACAAAGAGCAGAGGCCAAACAGCTTTGGCTATTAATTCAGTTTTAATAGGGATTGTTATGTACTGTAGCATTATTCTCTGTGCACGTTGATGCTCCTGTTTTCTCTCCACTCCTTTCCTTAGTGTGAAAGCTGTCTCTTTTCACTAATTAAATTTCATTACCTCCCACTGAAAAGAAGAGACTGAGAGATTGCTGGCTGACTGCCTTTGACACACTTAATCAATCCCTAGAGAACAAATAATGACCCTATTTTTGTTTCTTTTTAGCTTGTAACCTTTTTCCTGTCCTGAGACACAACTTCTCCAGTCAATTGAATTTATGTCCATCCTCAGGTTCAGGACCCTAATGACAAGTAATTCTGTGGTCATGTAAATCATCAATAAGAGGATAGTTATTCATCTCATCTTTCATAAAAATATTAATCTTGCAATGTCATTTTCCCCTTAAAAACTCGTTTTAATATTACTCATGGAAAACACTGGAATCTTGCTATCTGGGAACACCACCAACACTGTATTTACTTAGCTACAAAATTATTCACATAGAAGTTAGATTTCAGTTACAGGATTTCCATTACTTGTGCCTCAGGTTTTTAATTACAAGAATTATGATCTATACACAGTGGAGTTCCACTGATTTAAGAGAAGTGACATCACACGTTATTTCTACCATAATTTTCAATGTATGACAAACATAACTGGGTGTTAAGGACACTTGTTATCAAGCAATAAATCTGACCAATTCAGAAAGACCATGTGAAAGAAATAAGTTATAACCTCCTAAGAAAAAGCAGCCTCTACAACTTTTTATATATGTGTCCACAATGTAGGGACATGGATTACTTTTTTCTCATTCAGATAAAGCATAACTTTTACCTTCAGACAAGGGATGGTAAGATTAAATTTCTTCTTAACTAAGTTGCATTTCAGCTGCTGTGTACTGTGGTAAGCCATGAATCAGGATGACAACTTTACTTGTACTTTAAGGCATCAATACACAGAACATTTGCATACATGCAAGCAAATGTGTGTCAGTTGTAGCCTCTGATGTAATTTCTTCCTGTCCCTATCAATTTCCACACTGAAGACTTAAAAAAATTTCAGTTTTTCAGCTGACTGCATGAGACCACATCCCCTTGGTGAAACTTTGTGAGATTCAATTGCGTTTATGCGAGCACTTAGTATATGTAAGGATGTACCAATCCACTGTCATGAACTGTCCTAGTGCTTAAGTCCCTAAAAGATACAGTTTGCCGAGATAGCACTGAGGGAATGGCCTTTATTTCATTCTTGATATGTAAAGCTACTGCTGTACCACTCTTTCAAACTTGTCCCTTTTTTACACCAGCTTTTCCTCTCTGGTCTAATTTTTTGCTGGGATATATATATTTTATACACAAGTTATTAGTTCTGTTGCTGTGGGAATCAGTGTGTTAAAACTGATGGACTCTTTCTTTTTATTATTTTAATGATTGCTTAATGGATTAATAACTACCTGCTGCTTTATGGAAGTCTCCATTTTGCAGATCTCTCCACTGTTTAATGAGGAGAGTATCAGCATATTTTTGTGTCCAGAGCTGTCTAAATCCTCTTTTTACTATGACAGGTGTTACCTACACAGTATGAACCACTCTCCAATTAACTGTAAGACAGCTGTGTAACTTAATAAATAGAAGAGACAAATATTAATTTAGAGGGTCTCAGACAAAGAAACACTCACTTTCAGTAATATGTAAATTTCCAAAACTAAGAAGCAAAACCTAAAATTCAAACATGAAAAAAGTTATCCTTTTCTTTTAAAATAAACTAATATGAATAGGTTAATGAAATGAGCTGTGCATATTGGTCATTATTTGAAATACCAACTTGCTTACTTTATGAGAAAAGTTAGAAGGAAGATGTGAATATATTATTTCAGATCTACAATTATCTAGAACAACACACGGTTATGCACAAGTAAGGTTTTGGGTTTAGGTCTTTTTCACATATGTTCTGAATGAATATAGACCAGTTTCATAGTGTGTCTTTATCTCTTTTTTTTGTCATCTGAACACATAGACATTTGAAAACAAAACAAGTTTCCCTATCTCACAGGATATTGCAATCATAAAAGACAATGTAATGTTAAAGACCTTAGTTAAGAGTTATGCAGGTATTGCCTGGCTGAAATAGGTCTGAGTATTCCTTCTCCCATGGAAAAGATAGGGTTGTGGGGGTTTTTGTCCTCATGATCAGACCTCCCTATAAAACCCATGTGAAATATCCATGTCATCTGCCATACAGAGCATTATCCTAAAGCAGATGGTAAGCATCTACAAAATGAGAACATAGCTCCCCAGCAGCAAGGGGGAAGCACTACTGGAATACAGGTCACCCCATCTTGTCCCCACCCACTCAGTGCCCTCCCCAGCAGCCACACAGTCAGAAGGGATGGAGTGCAGAGTGGGGCATGGAAATGCAGCATTCCCTGTTCTACCAGAACCTATGGAAAGGTGTGCTGGCAAGTATGGATAGATGTAAATAATAAATGCATGCTCACAACACATGGATGTAGACAGCTCTCTTTTCTTCTAGAAGACAAAGAGCAGTGAGAAAAAAAATAGCAAAAAACCCATGGTGGAGCTCCATGTTCCATCCATAACCAGTTCTGAGGCCAAAGCTACTGCAAGTATCAGGTCCATAGCAAATATCTTATTTCCACCATACTTTTAAGAAAAAAATATTTTATATTCTTTGGAAAGTCCAATTAATTATAACTTAAGTAGAACAACCCTCAGAATCTTTTTACAGATGTTACTTTCTTAATGTGTAAGGTAAAAATGTAGCACAACCCTCCACTCCGATGCTTGACTCAGTGACAAAACTGACGAACTTCAGCAGGACAGAGTTTTTGCTTTAGTTGTTTTTACTCATTAGTACCCATTATTATTTATACCATACTACATCATTACTTCTTTCAGATCAGTTACAATACTTGTCATTTAATACTCCTATGAAATTGCCATTGATATTCATTACACATAGACTCGAAAGGAAGCATCTGTTTTATACAGTGACAAAATGATATCAGTTAGTCAAGTAATTCTGAGTGAAATTGGACTGTTTGTGTCCTCTTGCTATTGTCAGTCATATTCATAGCTGGAAAAAAAGATCTATTCTTTCCTTGGCTAGAGCAGCATATGAGCAGTTCATGGCAACGGTAATCAAAACTTTTGTTTAATGATGCTTGAAAGATTATCATATTTTGTTTTAAAGTCTCATTCTTTCTAGCATCATCAGCCTACTTTTCACTTTCGTGAGATTTTTGGGATAGAAAGAAAATATAGTAACATGTAATGGACAGCACATGTGTCTATATGTAAACACAGCTCACATGTTCCAGGAAAAGCAACAAATAATATGAAAAATTAAAAATAAAAAGCTAAATTCATAACAATACCAATTAAGTTCATATGTGAAGGAACTACAGAATTTAGAGTTTCTCGGGTCTGTTTTATTTTTACTAGAATGCTACTATAAAATAACTGGTGCAAATCCCTTTGAGTTTGTCACTGACTACGGGCAAAGGATAAAACCCTGTGGCAAAACAAAACCACTGAGCACAGTTCCACGATTGCTGTTCAGAAAAAAGATCCATTGAATTCGCAAGAGCTGCTTGCTTGAGGAGGAGCTGGGGAAGCACTACCCTGGCCTGGGATAGCTCCTGGTTTCAAACTCTAATTATGTCACATCTGCAGGGAAACTGCTGAGCTGCTGACTACAAGTACCTTACTGTTACCCACTTCCTGCATTAGGCTTGTGCTATTCAGTGCATTGCAGTTTGTGCGTATAGACTTCAACCCTTTTTGAACCCAAGGAAGAGACTCCTTTGACCTTACTTCAAACTTCTAAATGCAAAAGTCAGCATCAGAGCTGGCTGTCTAAACCGGAATTTTGGCAGAAAAAGTAGGCAATTTTGAGATAAAAATCATCTCGACTTCAGGCAGATACCTGAATTAGATAATATCAGTCACAAATAAAATGCCTCTTTCTTATCAATCATCATAAAAATAGCATAGGTCACTGTTTCAGATACAGACTAAAGCATTATAGTTTGGCATTAGAGTTTGGTCAGTCAGATCTGTTCTTGGTGCAACAAAACCTTTTGTTACAATACCAGGTCATGATTTAAAACTGAAATCCCTCAGAAAAAAGAAGGAAAGGAAAAAACTATTTAGCATTTTGGACAGCAAACATTCATGTTGCTGACTGTTCTTACTGCATTTCCCAAGCTTCAGAGGGGACGGATTCATGCAGGAAGACTACAGTGTTAGACTTCCTAAGCCCTGAATGCGACAGCAGTAAGCACTGGAAGTGTCGGAACTAATTACAGCTGTTTTACTTTGTTGTACCAGGGACTGAGACACAGCACTGGGCTCCTGGGGCTGCTGTGCAAGCACTTGCCTGGAAAGCAGCAGCGTGGCAGCACCTGCAGAGCAGGTGGGCTGGGAATCCCTCTGCTCCAGACAGTGAGCAGCTAATGGCAGATGTGAAAGCCAGCATCAGCTGCAGGCAGCAGCACTGGAAGGACTTGGGTTTGATTTCCACTTTTAGTGGGAAAAAAGTCGCTCTTTCCCCCATGCTATTGGTGACATCCCTAGTGGTGTCATTTCTTTCAGCTCACAAACTCGCTGCTCTTGGCATGTGCAGACTTCTTTACAATTAGAAAAGAAAAACAAAGTAGCTTTAAATGACCTAAATCATGGTCCTCAGCTATACTAAATTATATTTGTGTTAAGCACAAAACCACATTAGGTTATCTTAGGCCTATCAGGTCATATCATGTTATGTCAGCTGTGATGTAATATTTTTGAGCTACTATCCAGAATGATTTGATAAAACATGGCACACATCATGTCTGAAGAATACGATTGGAAAGGAAAGGATTTAAAATCAAACTGTAGCTCTATTAGCAAGTGCCTGGTTCACATCAGCTTGTACCATACAAGTATGGTGTATATAAACTTTTTCTGATTTTCCTGTCTCTTGCTTTAAAGAGTGACTGCTACTTGCCCATAGACTGCATGGCTACAAATTTTTTGCCAAAAATCATCCAAAAGTTTTGAAATATAGCTCTCAAATTGCCACTGGGCAAGTCATATTTATGACTTTTATTTATTTTCTTTGTTTCTTGTTGAAAGAGAGCAGCTTAATCCCTTTGGCTCCAAGATGCTGTCTAATAAACTGTTCTGTGACAATTTTTTTCTACACAAATTGTTTTTAAGAGATTGAGAGTCTGCTTCTTTAGTCCAGATCACATTTCTGTTATTCAATTAAACCTAAAGACAAGACTAAGAAGTGGTAAATTCAGCCTGGATGCCCTCAGTGAAAGATCTTGAATCTTCATTCCCTCTAAGTCTGCCTTCCAGTTATTTAGATTGGTTTTTCACCCTGTGTAACATTATAATTTGAAATGATAAGATAGTTTTTAACAGGCTAAAACCATATCACCACATATTATGCTCAAATATGAGCCCCAAAGCCAGCCATTGGCCCAAAAACTTTTCATTCTTTTCTGTACCATAAATGTGTCTTAAAAAAAAAAAATGTGCAAATTCCAGAAACCATGGTAACAGCACAAGATTTCCCTAAGTAGATGTTCAAGTAGCACAAGCCATTGTAGCCATCATCACTGCTGCAATGGCTTTGGCACAAAAGTCAGCAGAGGCACCAATTGCTGTTATTGGCATGGACGCAGCAGGACTGCAGCAGCACCCTCTGCTATAATGACCAGCCTTTCACATCCTCACATTGTATGGCCCCAGCTTCACGCAAACACAGATGAGCAGAAGAAAGACTAAAATGATAAGAAAGCATAATATGTTGCATATCTTCGAAGATTTTCTAGCATTAAGAAATCTAATTTGCTATTATCTGGTTTTGAAACTCTTCTAAAATAAGAGAGTTGTGCACTGAACTCTGTAGCTCCTGTGGAAATCCACCCATTAAGTAGTTACCCTAGTTTCTGTTTAACAACATATCATAATGCCTTTTTACACTGAGAAGTATTTTTCAGCATAAATAAAGGTAATAATATCGAATCCACAGACTCTCACATTTAAATGGACCAAGGGGTATACACACTGCTCTTCAATCCTTACCAGAACCCTGGAGCAAACAACCCCTGCTGTGAGCATAGAGGAGCACAGCGTCCCAGGTGGCCATACCCTGAGGGCTTTTCTGTTCCTTGTCAAAGAATTAGACTCAAAAGCACTGCAAAATCCCAGGGCCGTGCAATGTGTGGTGTCAGACACAGGACTTTCACAGGGGCTTGATGTGAGGTGGTGCCTCCAGGTCTCAGGTAAAGATTTCAAGTTTATTATGGATAGATAGGTAAAGAAAGACAAAACTCAGTCCATAAATAAAGCAACTTCTGTCTCTTCCCAGCTGCGGCTCCACTCCAGGATAAAACAAAGCTTGTGAATGGAACAGTCCTGTTGCATCTTTTCTGAAGAATGAGATGTTTTTAACGAAATTTAATACGGGTTTGTATGAAAGGTATTGTTCTATCTGTGTCCGTCTAAAGCAAGGAAGGTTTTAATGCTAAAAGACTCAACATTTTTATTATAACAACTTCTGTGGAAAAGACACAACATGTCAAGCACATAAACTCTACTATGGATCACCATCAGTATGTGGAGGGAAATGGGGGTTTTTATTTCCAGTTGTATCAATTGTCTTATAGGAGTTATTACATTCTTTACAAACTTGGACATGTTTAAAACTAATTTTGGAATGCTCATGTACACAAAGATCTTTCCCCATGCAGTACAACATTTTAAAATTCGAGGAGAAAACCTTCCTAGGACTTTGCTGCAGGACATCTGTCAACAATTGTGCTGCCTGTCATCAGCCTCTGCTCCGGTAGTTATTTGATGTAACTCTTTTATCTACTGAAATTAACAGCTGCGACACAGAGACCAGCCCATCCTTTATGCGTTGTGTGAGGCCCATTCAGTGACTGGAAAATATTTACACCTCTGGAGGTGTAACTAGCAAAGAGATAGCTGTAGAAATTTTTTATTTGGAGTTTTCTGGAGGTTTGGAGCAGCAGCTCAGTACCTTCTTGCTGGCATGACTAAATTATGTGGTTATGTAATGGCTGCACTCTTCTGAGGCTTGCTGGGTGGAGAATCAAGCAGGTAAATTATTTAGGATCACACAACAGGGGAAGGGAAGTTTCAAGAGCCTAAATGTGAATCTAGATCCCAGGAAGGTCCTGGGAACCTCCCCCTTTGCAACCCCTGCCTCCAGCAGAAAGGGCCATGGCCAGTAGGAAGCAACATAAAATAAAGTAAATGAATAGCTGAAACAAATTTTACATCTTTTTCACAGGTTTTTCTAAAGACTAAGTAATCGTTGTACTGTGGAGGCAAAATGCTATGATAGCTTATAAAAATAGGGATTATTTTGGTAATGGGAGGAAAAATATGACAAATGTTTTCTAATCAAGCTCTGAGAACACAGAGCAAATGGTAAAACATAGAATACATCCAATGTCATTATAAATGTCTGATAAAAAAAGCTTGTAAAAGGAATGCTAAAACATTATATAAACTCTATAAAACACACTATAGTAGCAACAATGATGGTTACAGCCAAATAAAATGAAGGTGAAACTTAGTACCAAATTTTCTAACAGTTATAAGAAAAAGATTTTTGTGTACTTCAGAACTTCAACCAGACATTTTTTCCCTATCATGTTGTTTTCAAAGATTATACCTTTTACAGTCTCTATACCTGACATATTTTTTTTGTGTGTGTTAATGATTTCAAGGTTAATGCTCAAGAGGGAAGTCCTTCGAATTGTGATTTTTATAGAAGTTCATTTTGGACATGTTCCCTATGTGCTATTGTATGCTTGGGGCAGTAACTGTGGCGATTGTTAAAAAAATCCAACTAAACTGTATGTACTCCGAAATGTCTAGAGGGCTAATGTCTAGAGTTACAGATGAACCATGTGATCAATATAATGAGAAAGGATCTATCTAATTTCTGTTACTTTTGACTTTTAAATCATATTGTGCCATGAGTATCCTTACTAAGAAATTTTCTGTTTCATTTGCACTGTCTTCTTATGTACATGCTTACAGTTTGGGCACTAATGAATCTTCCAGGTCTCAGGATTCTTTGTAAAACCTAATATCTGGGGGGCAAAAGTGTTGCTGATATGCCAGACTGAGTTTAATTCTTTAAGCGTAGAGAAGAGAATAAACAAGTTTTATTGCCTACAGCACCTAATCTTGGGATAGAAAACATAAACTGATTTCAAAGCCAGTGGTATCCTTTTCAGCCACAAGGACCTAACAACAGGAAATCTATCTGCAGATCTTTGTTTCTAGACTGATCTCCACTACAATTAAACAAGGCAGGTTCTATTTGCAGATATTTAAAATTGTATTAACAAATTTTAGCAAAAAAGTGTTTGAACACTCAAAAAATTGTGGCTGCCCATAGTCAACAATATCTCTTTTAACTTTGATATATATGATATATGATAGGAAATAAACTTCAAGAAACAATGGTACAATTTATTATAAATGACAATGCAATGACAGAAGTATGACCTGATTTACTCTGCAATTTGAACTGGATTGGGCTTCAGTCCTGTAAGACACATAGTTACATTTATGAAAGTAAGAAATCTCATTGAATCAGCATTTCAGAGTAAGGCCATGTGGTAAAAAACTACCCATTGAGATAATTATATTCTTTTTGTCATGAACCTTTCAACTGCATTTCTCAAAAACGAAAAATTGAAAAAAAATTAATTTTGTTAAGTTGCTGTTTGGCCAATACAGTATTTCCATAATAATGGAACCACGAGAAAACATCAGTATCTAATAGAATGGGAACTAAAAACCTTAATGAAAATTTTGGTGGATGAATTTACATACAAAGGATGACCTCAACAAAGTGCATTAATTAATTACATTATCATCTCAAAGGGCCTGCTACTGTATTTTCAATCTTATTCTGAAAGCATAGAAAATATTCGTACTTTCAAAAAATAATATGAAATTGCTAAACAATGTTGCTTGTTTGCTGTACAAATGGCAAGATTTGTTTGAGAAAGATTTTCGGTTTAGCTTACACATTATTTCAGTCAGATAAATAAATGTCGAGTTATGTTTCAGCAAATAAATTCTTTGAAAACAGTTTCAAAAGATTCTTACAGTTTGCTCTTTCTACCCTATAGCATGTTGCATGATTTTGAAATATTTAAGCTCCATATACTTCCTAATAGATAGAGGAAATAGAGGGTGACTTTGTAAGCTGTGACAAGACAAGAAAGAGTTTATTTCCTGTTTGTTTCACTCTAATCGTCATTAATCTTTACATGAATCTTTATGTTTGTTTCAGGCATAGAATGCTTTGTGAAAATGCAGTTCAGAATATTTGAATATCAATGACTGGAAAAACATGATGGTCTAACTTTTGCATGTATAGCTATTGTCAATATATCTGTGCCATTCAATTTTTATTACTGTGCAGCTTTAGCTTCTAGGAGATTACCCAGTTAGCTAAATCCCTGCTAAATATTTATTTTTATCCAAATCTTCTTTACATTTGCTAATCCTGACTATACAAAAATTTGTCTGTGGCACCTCTGCAGTGTGTGGGACACAAAAATCTCTGTAAGCAAGTCCACTGCTTCATGGCCCCACAGCTGCTCTTCCCTGCAGGCTGGCAGCATTGGCAGATGCTCTGCAGCTTGCAAAGAGCTATCGACAGCCCCTCACCTCAGGGAGAAGAGCTACACCCACATTTGTCTCATGGAGAGACTGGGAAGTGCTTATCAGAAATGTCCTCGGCAAGGAAATGCCCGGGGCATGGAAATTTATTTTCATTTATTTGCTACTTTTCCCTCAGTCAGAGAAATGCTGCTGATGTTGCAGCAGCCAAGTGCTATTGCAGGTGGAACTCCCACCTGCTGTTGCAGGTGAAACTTCAGCGCCCACTTCGGCACCTCGAATCCGTGCTGAGGATATCAGTATGGACCCAGATCTTCTGGGCATAAAACACTTCTGGATATAAAGACCATCTAAAAGCCCACTGGTATGCTGTTCTTTAAAGCAAAAGTTAAGGCTGCCATGAGAAAGAGAACACCACTACAGAGCTTCAGTGAGCTTATGATACGAGCCGCCCTTTTGCACTACTTAAGAATAGGCTAATTTCTGTAATGTCAGAAGGAAAAGTCAGTCTGTGGTTCTCAAAGAGATTTCCTTTTTTTATTTCCCTTGGCTTCTTCAACTTTTTCCTTTAATTCAAGCTGTGAAGAATAAAAATTAAACAATTGTCAAACACTACATCAAGCTGTTACAACTAATAAGCATAGCAGGAAACTTTGTAATAATAATACTTTAAATCAAAGTTATTGGCAGAAAGCAAGCAATCATTGTGATTTGAGAACTTTCCATGAGAAAGGTTTTCCAATGAAATAATGCTCTTACAAGTCTCCCAAGAAAAGCTTTAGTCAAAAAAACCTACTACTTTCAACAAGGATGGAGAAGTGTGACAAAAAATATATCAATCTTTTGTTGTTTTCCCAGGTCCACCGTGACTTGGAGTGAAACTCTAATGCCATTTAAGACAGTGTCAGCTACACAGACAATTACAATTTTATGTTTTGAAATGTCTAAGAACTGCTTTCCTACCCCAGAGTTGTTTCCCAAAAGATAGGCTACCCATCGACTCTTGTGGGGTCACACATGCCTCTCACAAAGGCTTGCTCAGCACACCTTCTTCAACAATGAAATACCTGATTAGTGCTCAGCAGTACAGTGAGGCTTCTTTACGAAATTCAGGGAAAACCTCAGCCTTTGAGCATCTCCAAAGGATTGCTCGGTTTCTATTCAGCAAACATTATAATAATAAGCAATAATCCTGCCTTTAGCAGAAGCTTTTCTGCAGAAATTAAAATCTCAACAAATATGATAGTGTGAGTACCTTTTGAGTTTTCTCATGTAGAGTAAGTAGCAAATCTGAACTTGGCAGTTGCCATCTTGTTAATTCAATTACGATCAATAATGAAATGATGAGTGAAAGTATGAAGAGGTAGAAACCTGGGAGCATCTTGACTAATGAAAGTCTGAATACAAATGACTTCAGCCATGACTGTAGCTATGTTGCAGCATCTACAGACTCAGTTAAGACGATGTGATTTGGATGGGTAAAAGTCAACAAAAATAACTATTTTTAAAAAGAAAAACATAATAATCTAATTTCATTGCTTTTCTCAATAGAAATGCAACATGGAGGAGAAAAATACCTGCACAGTTCAATTTTGGCCAAGCATTTGCTATAGAATCTCATTAAAAATTTGGTGGAAGATTTGCTGAGTTGCTTTGGACACCAATGCCCAAGATAAAATAAAACTGTGATTTCTACACATGTACACTATGTGCTTTGTACTTTATCAGAGAATTTCTTGCTTGGGTGTTGCCAGCACATTTTCAAATGCAACATCTACCTAGAGTCATGCCTGCTGTGCCCTCGATAATGCATTTGAAATAGATCCTTGTTTCCCACTGTAAGGTACTCTGGTCCAAATACATGCAGCTGCTAAGCTCATGGTGGCAGTTTTATTGTTGTTTATAATGTCTGCTCTGTTTTCTTGCTTTGAAGTAAGCACCACCATCTCCCCTCTCAAATTCCTATCTTCTCTATCAACAGTGAGCAGGAAAGTATTGTGTTGACCACAACAATAATAAATTGATTATGAATTGGCCAAGGGACCAAACACCAAACAGTAATGAGCACCAGCCTGAGCTGCCTGTGAAGGTTCCGTATTATTTATAAAGATGTTAAACAGAACTGACTGCCTCTTGCAGCACTGCCCATGGGAGCAGCACCGTGAAGAGTGCTAGATGTGATCTGAGGGTTTCTGCTAATTATCACAAGAGAAACACAGAGCTCTTTAAACTTACAGGTGACAGCCAAGGGAAACCTCAGCAGATCTGAAGAAAGAGCAGCAACAGCTGCAGTCACATTTATCTGCTTCCTCCACCCCCTTCTCTGTGCCCAGACCTGCGTCGAGTGAGCACAGCTTCCCACCCTCATTCAATGCCTGGGAGCACGGCAGGGCCAGAGCACCAAGGTCACGGTGACCCTGGGACACAGTGTCCGGCTGGGGAGGCAGCACTGTCACAGCTTCTCCTGCTCTGCACCGCTGAGACACCGCCAGGCGAGCACAGGCACAGGCACCTGCAGTGCCACACCGCACGCTGAATATACACCTGGCGGAAAGGCTGTGTTAATATTTGAGAAGGGGAGGGAGAATAGCTGAGCGCCTGCCTCACTCCGTGGCTTCCCATGATGTGTTATTCTATGGCATCCCTTGGCAATCCCTAGAACTTGGTTTTCAGGGTGGAATCCAGCACAAGTCACTGTCGTGTCATTTACTGTAAGCCCACAATATTTTGACACTGCCTCTTAAACCATTTATTAAGAGCTCATTAATTTACTTTCCTTCTCTAGCAAGAATGGCTTAATTCTTTATGCCTGTGAACTGCAGCCTGGCACAACAACAAGGCCTGAAATTCTGTTTGATTATCGCTGTTAACAAACAAAATGAGCACAGTTTTCTAAAAGAGTTTTTCAGCTTGGAAATATTTGATATTGGCTGCTGGCTGAATTCAGCCTGTGAACATTTGGCATTTTTGCAAGGCTTCAATACTCCCAAACGGAATTTTTGCACTTTTATGAATTGTGTGTTATTATGTCCACAGGTTCAGATAGCAGTTCATTTCAGTATTAAAATGGTTTTCTTATCCTTTTATTTGTCCCCTGACTAGAATAGTCTTTGCATCCTTTTCACATGAGAACTTCTGCATAAAAGGAGGACTTTCAGCCAGATTAGCGATCAAGCATTTTTAGACTTATATTTTCATACAATATAAACTTAGGCACAAAATCCATTCTCGATGATGGCATGCTCAAACTGTCATCTCTGTGCATAAGAAGTCTAAATCTAGGCTCCAGGTGGACAGCAGTGAGCTGGGCAGTGAAGACTGGCTCTTCATGTACATAGACTAAATGTTTAAATATGTTTTGTATTACTCCCAGTATCTATCTTAGTCAAAATATTGACCCCACCATGAGACAACACAATCTTTGGAAGATATTTCGGCAAATTTTATTTTCAAAGCAGAGAGCATATTAAAGATTTCTCCCTGAAGCAAGTCAACATTTCCTTTGATTTTGGCAAAACCTCACTGATGATTCTGATTCACTCCATTCACACACCCACACATATACACACACAAAGCCCATTGGTTAGAAGTACAGTATATCACAATCAGCAGAACTACAGACCCTCTGCTTGTCAAATATAATTTCCAAAATGATTGTGCATAAATGTGTCCTGGATTTTTTGGTGTAGGTTGAAAGCTCTCCCATAGGCCTCTCAGCGGTGTAGCCATGCTCCCCAAGAGCTTCCAGCCCATCACTTAACCTTTTAATTGCTAACCCACAGACTCTGCTTGACTTCTGCTTGTGGGTAGCCGCTCAGGCTATTTCTCCAAGAAAGCCGTCAATGGGATACAAAACAGGAAAGGAATAACTCTGACCCTCCCACTGCAACAGAGGAGTTCTGCAGCGAACACAATCCAGATTTGGGTCTTGGTAGCAATGCAGGAAATTCAATAATTCCTGTCACATTATTCTGAATCATACTGAGGCAGATCAAACAGAGATTGTCTTCCTTTAAATTCCTTCTCAGATTAGTAATTTTTCAGCAGTTCTGCGTTTTAAAAAAAAGTGAACCCTCAGGCTAGAAATTTCCGCACACAACAAACAGTATTTTAGGAAGACTTGTCTTGCTGTCAGTTCACCCAGGAGAAAGCTAAATAGAAATACACTTTAGAACTTAATTCATAGCAGTTTGGTCACTTAGTAAATACTTTCTTAGATATTGTAGATGCTTTTTACTGGTTCAATATTTTATATTCAGCATATTTGAGAAGACCAAAAGTCACAGAAACTTGACTAAACATTTCAATTACCACCTCTCATCTTCTTGCCTTTGTCAGGTCATGATAAACATGAGTCCACATCATCATCACTCCGACTGCGTGGATCTTGTTGACACCAACAGGAAGAGCACAGCAGGTCTGCTGAAGTCACTGACATCCCTCCTGGATGTCAATAGCAGCAGGCCCAGCTCCTACCCTTTAATTTGCACTGCCTCAGGACAAGAGCCTCCCAAACACCGACAGGGGAAGCAAATGAGATCCCACCACTGTGGAGAACCACAATTTTTTATTAAAAGATTTCTCTCCTCCTTGTTGCTTTCAATGATTCCTGTTGGTCCAAGAAATTGAAAGACACCATTAAAATTCAAGACAGCGTGTAACTGGTAGTGATACCCATGCACTGAATTGAGAAGCTGTATGATAAAATTACCAAACCTTTGACCATATCTCCACCTCCTGCCCACTAACCAACCTCTCCTCGGATTGTCTTGACGTTGCAGATCCCAGAGCAGCTTTGCACAGCTGTACCATCATAATTCATTAAATAATAATAAATAAAAATTTTTGAAAAACAGCCCGCAAGGATATATTTTAATTTTTTCCCAGGTGCAGCAGGTGCTTGTCCAAAATTAGTCAGCCCTGATGTTTGGGATGGACAATATGCTGGAGCTAGTTTAGTACCTGAGATTTTTACAGCCCATGAAGGAAAGGGAAGGTTATATGCTTAGTACAAAAACTGAAAAACTATTCTTATTAGAGCTCCCTATTAGACAGAGAATTAACTACAATGTAGTGTGTAAAATATTTGTGTGAGTGTCTAAACATATATACACACGTATAAATACACACACACACACACACACACACGCACATACAGTGACTCCTGCTCAGGAATGTCCTGCTGTTTTGCAGGACATTGGGCACACTTCTGGGATGTCTGCCAGGACACACTTTGTTTAAAAACTTTCCCGAGGGAAAGCCTTGACCCGTGGCTGTGGGCTGGAAGCTGAGTAGCTTCCCTGCACTGCTATCTGCCAGGGCATTGGTGGCAGAGGGTGAAGCCCAGGGCATCGTGCCACAAACAAATGCATCTCTTCACACAGACTGCGAGGCAGCTCAATTCCAGCCCCTGGGAGCCTGTGAGCAGCTCCTACACATGCAGTGGCTACTCCTGAGGGATATCTGTGGGACATTGTCGTAGATCTGTGGTGCCCATATGTGTCCCCTGCTCACCCAGCTTGGTTTTAGGCTATTTATTTTGGTGATTTGAAGAGGGTGTGTGCTGTTGGGTCTCTCAGATGGCCAGCTGTGGCACTTTGCAGTGCACGTGCCCTCGGTCTGGGGCAGTCACCCCATCAAAGGGGAGGGAGTCTGCTGCCATTCCTGCATAAGCAAGGGATGGTTATCATTAGGCGGAAAAAAATTGTTTGCAACATTACTAAATGTATACCCATGACACTACTCTCATAGCCTGATTTTTAGAAATGTATTTGTTATTTGGAGTATTGAATGAAAATTCTTTGGAAACCTGTCTCAAACTATTGGACACTTGCAAACTCTCCCCTCCACTTCCCGCCATGTTGCAGTGTTTCTCCTTTGCAGCTGCTCTGTTCTTCACATTGTGCTATCCACCACCACAGTCACACAATATTGTTTTCATCTCTGCGTAGTTGGGCACTGGACCACAAAGGGCTTTGAAGATAGTTGTGTGAACACTCCCAGAGGGATTCTGCATGCAAAAAATATTTTTTTCCGTAGTGTATACATTGCTATCCCTTCAGAGGAAAGTCCTAAAGAAAATAATTTCCTCCAGGAACATGTGCAAGGCATAAATAAAAGGAGTCAAAAATACCACCACAGAGTGTATCTTATGTTCCACATTTGAATTAGGTAATTATTTTCAGTGTTACCTTAGCGTCAATGTTTGTATCATCATGAAAACTTTTTTCAGATATTAAACCACTTTATTTTCAGACACTTCGTCATTGAAACCCATACCAAATCCAGCCTGCCAGCATATCATTTTCTGTTCTCCAAAGTGTCTTTCTTAGACTGCCTGACCGAACATTGATTCTTATCTGCAGTAGCATTTCTATGAAGATAAGGATTCTGTGATTCCATGGGTTTTTCCAAAGAAACTCCTCCACAAAGTTACCACAAATTTCATAAAAGGAACTTTTTCACATTTTCCTTTGTTCTGCAATGCTTTTAAATCTTTAAATAGATAGCATTTCTTTCTGTACCCTGTCTATCCTCCTCTTAAATTGACAAATTAAAGCATAAGCTGCTCTTTTAACCTCTCTGCAGAGGTTGAATTTTGTGTTCTGTGCATGAAGAGCATACTTTATTATACCTGCTAATTCTTTTTCTGCACTCAGTTTCTGGGAACCTGCATTCAATCAGGCTTTTTCCAGGGGGACATGTACTGGTGACTAATTTTACATGACTTCCTACAGTAGTGTATATCTGCTGTTTCATTTCCTTCTTGCTAATGCCTGCAAATATGGCTCTCTTTATCTGCAGCTCTCTGGGAATGCTTGTGAAATTCAGCTTCTGAAAAGGATTTGTGGCATAATATCTCAGCTGGAGATATTGTAAGATAATACTTTTTCTATAGCAACACAGAAGAAATTAGCCCATATATCCTGTGGGATATTGTGAAAGCAGTTGAGAGGGACAAACTAATTACACTATCTCCTCAGCAGAAAACAGACAGATTAGGAGAGCTACATCAGTTTAAAATTGTCTAGAAAGCTTACACATGATTTTATCCTTCTTGTAAATACAATGCCTTCTGTTAAACAGATAAATCTAAAATCAGCATGCTTAGAATCTATAAATCAGGAGAGAAGGACAGGTATGGGATTTTTAAAAGGCGTATAAATAATTTGGCTGATTTATTTGTGTTTGAAAACCACTTATAGTCTTGGAAATTTCCAGGCTAAATTAGAAGCACTTCTACCCAGGCTGTAGTATTCAGGAGACTCTTTCATTTGTGGTTATACTGAATATCTTCCATTCTGATGTATTCCCAATCATGAGATGTTAGCAAGCGCTTGACAGAATTATTTGAAAGGCAATTACCGGAAGCATATTGTGGTGTAACTATTGGCACATGTTGTATTTTAAATTTATTTTCACTCTATATATCTACTTTTTCTCTCTCTCCATAAATATATGTGTTTGCATAGACAGATACAAATATCAGGAACATACTAAACTTATGCATGTATAAACTTCAAGTGTCTATTGCATCCCCAGAAGTTTTACTTATTAGAGCAGATTTTAATTTGGTGAAGTGAGTCAGTGCATGAGCTTGTAAACTCACTGGTTTCTTCTTGGTTAAACACACGCAAACCATTTTTTAATAGAAGCATCTAATTAGAAGGAATAGATATGTTTTCATTGCTGTTTACATGCCTGTTGCTACTTTAAAAATACTGCTGTAAACTTCATTTATTTATCCAATACGTGGTTGTTATAAATACTTCTTCCCCAGAATAGAAAAAAATTATTCCTCCTTTTCAATATCTCCTATAGGCTTAATCTGCCCAAAAGCAGCAATAGCAGTCTCCAGTTCTTCCTTTTGTTTCAGGAATGGTCTGGACTGTCAAAATGGACTTTTACTTCTTATAACAGGAGCTTTGTCAACAGTCCAGACCAGCTGGGACAAATTGAAACAGTTTTAGGGAGTCAATTATCAAGTAACACAAGATGCTCTATTTAAGGCCAGAAGCAGAATAGCGTGGAGTTGACTTGCAGACTTCAGGTCTTGCAAAAACATCCTGAGAATGCTTGGGTAACCTCTGCAACAGCTTCAACTTTTTTGTTGTGTTTCCATTGCCTCGTTCATGAGACACAGTGAAAAAGAGCACAAGGCCAAGTTCACAGTGGCCATTTCTGTGCAACAGCATCCCTGGCAAGACTGTTAATTTCAAATTCTACTGGGCGTGCTGAGCTTGCCCCAGTTGCAGTACCTGAGGGAAAACCTCACGGTCGCCAGGCTTCAGAGAGCCCCTCATTGTCACCATCACCCACCATCTGAGCCAGCCACTTTGAGAGAGTTATCATGGAACAGTTTGGGTTGGCAGGGACTTAAAGGTTACCTAGTTCCATCCCCCTTGCCATGGGCAGGGAGAGATGGTTTCCACAGGACCAGATTGCTCGAAGTCCCATCCAACTGTTCTTGAGCACCTAAAAGTTGAGACATTCCCAAATTCTCTGTGCAACTTGTTTCAGTTCTTCACCACCCTCACAGTAAAGAATTCCTTGTGTTCCTTTTTGGGGAGCATTTCTGATCTGCATTTAAAATAGCCTCCTCCATGAAAAAAAATCCATTTTTTTTCGTCTGTGTCAACACTGCTTGGGACATTCTTCTGCAAAGATGAAACTATTTTGGTGTAGTCCAAATGCAGGAAGAGCTAGTGCTAGAGTAGCAGTAGGCTTGAGGGATGGGTGCACACCTTTCAACACGATCACTGGCAGGCTCCCCCTCAGGCTGCAGCCCATTCTCCCAGCAAAGTATCCTCTTAGATGGGAAGTTTGTAGTTCACAACATGGTAATCCCACGGTTTGGCCTTCCCACAAACGTGAATTACATGGGAATAATTTTTCAACTTGCTAGAAGCTCCCAGACAAACAGACGATAAGAAATGGGAAAATATGAGAAGTCCTATGCCAGAAAGTACTGCAATGCTCCCTGTTCACTGGAACTATGGATTATTTTGAAAATATTGAGAAAAGAAGATTTATGTTGGACAAAAGGCAACTGTCAAATGTTATTTGCTGTGAAGTGACAGCCATTGTTCAGGTGTCCTCACAGTCCCCTCCCAGCTGAGCAGCTGAATGCTACATCTATTTCCAGCTCAGTGCACTGGCACAGCCCATCTTTCCTTGTGACCCAGCTCCTGCATTCCTGAGGGGAAGATGTTCGCTGGCGAGGTGGATAGTTGTGTGTATGCAGTCCTCTGGGACTGGAGAGGGGCTGTGCCGAGCATACTAAAGCCTGGCATGGCAGCAAGGGAGTATGGTGCAGGAATCAAAAGTCTGAGTCCTGCTCAGTAGGTCTGAGACTTGGCACAGCAGGGAGAGCAGGGGCGAGCTTTTGGCAGAACAGTGGACGGTCCCCACTGTCCTGTAAATCAGTAAATGCCAGGAGGGCAAGAATCCTTCTCACAACATCTCTGCTACTTATAAGGGATCTGACCCAGAGGTACCAGTTAGTATCTTTCCTGTCCTGAACAGTGGGAAATGATCTATCTCACTCCAGTGACTGAGCCTCCAAATATTCCAGATCCTTGATAAATGACTAATGAATTTACAACTGCAGGAAAAGCTTGGTTCCTTTACATTTAAGCAGCTCCTGCTGAGAAAACACTCCCTTTGGCACACAGGCACCAGCTGCTCTGACTACAAGCAGCCATGGGAGAATCTGGTTTTAAGGATACCAGTTTGTTAGATTAATTTCTCCCTTTGTGGCACTCAACATGCCTCAAAACACTGCTTGAAGAAATTTTATTTTGTTCGAGTGTCTGCTTTGGAATTTTTAGTTTTCTTCCTTGCTACTCCTTGCATAACTGCTGCTACCCAATTAACTCACAGAATTTCTCCAGTCCCAGCACTGCCTGTCCCACATCAACATGTTGCAAGGAGTTTTCAGGTATAGAAGAGGCAGAAAGCTCATTTCTACTTCTGGTCTGCACCCTAAAGAGCTGAATGCACCCATCCATTCTGGCCCCACTGTACTGTAAGCCTTTACTCTCCTGGGGCTGTCCTGGAACCTTGTCTCTCACTGCCTTGGATCAAGACTCTTCTGGCAGTGCCTGCAATGCTGCTCTTCCCTGGGTATCACTTCAAAACACAGCTGTGTGGTGAGGGGTGAGAGAAAAAGAAGCAGCATATGCAGCACTCTGACTAATGTAGGCATCAATAATGCAGGGACTTCCCAAACTGCAGAGAAAGAGCCAATTCTTACCAAGAAAGCTGTGTGTTGGACTTTTGGCAGTTGTTTTGTGGAGTTTTTGCTGGAAGCTACTGCACTTCCTCTTATATACCCTATGAAATCGTCACAATTTCAAGAATATCATCCTCTCTGAACAACTATCACACCAAGTTTAAGAAAGAGATAGTTAATTGCTTCACTTGAAACAGTGGGCACACTACAAAATTACTTAATAAGGGAAAACATTATGAGAGTCAGGGAGGTGGTCAAAATTGTTGTGTTCTGTTACTCTTTTCATTAATAAAAAAGTGACGTAAAAATATGGGCATAATTACATGACCATCTTTCTCTGTCATTATTTGCAAAGCAAAAGAGGAATAAAACAAGAAAACCTTTCCTGGAACACATTCTGTTGTAAATTTGGATTGCTATTTAAACTGAGCAACAGATGAAAGTCTTTAGACAGTGTGTAATTATTCAGAGTTAACCAACCTGAAATCCAATGCAGTGCTAGAAACAAAGTATTTGCAAAAAAATTGGCAGGCAAATAACAGGGATACTGGTTTGAATTTGTACATTATGATGTCCTAAGATGCAAACCCTGCCTAGATACCTCAGAATTTAGAAGGAGAAAGATCTTTTCCTCTGTACTACCACTGATATTTTTCTTGACCCAAAACCAAACTTCAACATCTTCTTTTTCTCACAAAAAAGTGCAGGAATGGTGCATGTCTGAGCAGAGCTGTTGTATGGGATTTAGCCATGGCACGGCACTGTTCCTTAGCATAAGCAAAATAAAAATTGCTAGCTCTGTTTGGAAAAATTCCAAAGCCATTCAAGTCACTATGTCTTTTAAGCCAATTATTCTTTTGAAGTTCAATTAGCTATATTCTAACCTTTCCACAAATATAATTTGGTTAGGGAAAAAATGTACAGCACCTTGATTGAATGAATGATTAAAAACTTCCCAGCATTCCATGGTGACAACGTTATAAAACTAAAATAAGTACTTAGAGGACTACTTGTCTACAAATTTACAGAGAGGAAATTGAAAAAAAAAAACAAATATCTGTTGTATTATTATGTCTTTATGCTCATGCCACCCACTCTGGTAGCCCAGAGACCAAATTCCATGCTATATTTGTGTTTTCCACTCTGGAATCCCTCAATAATAATCAGCTCTTAGGGCACTGTTCTTGAGACAATCAATATGAAGATTTAGAAATGTAGTCACTTTCTTATAAGCTTTCTCCTCCCATTTTGTATTTGTTGTGATGTGAAATTGCCTCCATGCAGATGCAAACCTGACTCACCAGACCTAATACTCTTGTGTGAACCCCATCACGGACGATTAGAAGTTCTGAAAATCCATGGAGATTCCAACGTCAAAGCCACAAAAGTAACTTAGTCCATAAAAATCTGTAGAAAAACTATTATATCAAGGAATTTGTTCTAAGTTGCTATTTCAAGCTTTGTCTTTTCAACTCCTGTTTTGTTGTCCTATCAGCATTCATTCCTTACAGCACGGCTCTGCTTGATTCTTACACAAGTTTGGAGCTGCACTATGTTTCACTGGATTTACCTATTACACCAATGCAGTCATCCATCTCTGGTCCCACTCACAGCTGTATTCCTCTCTTCTAAAAAAAGTTTAAAATAGGGCCATATCCATTACCAAATCTCACCAAAATTTCCTGGGAGTTGTTGCCACACATAGTACTTATGGATTTAAAAAATATATATCCCAATTACAACATTTTTCTACTTTGCTTGGGTTATTGTAATGTAATGTGAAACATTAAAAGCAGGAAAACAGTTCTTGTTTAGTGTTTACAAGAAAAAATGAAAATACTGTGGCATCAGCAAACTGAAGGCAATTTGGCCTGTTCCCATATGATTATGCCAGTCACCTGACTTTTTTTCTTTCATATTTTGTCTCACCATCATAAATATCCCCTCCCTCCTGTTCCACTTTCTGAAGAGTAAAAGTATCTTGAGCCAAAAAGCCAAACCTGTCACTTGAAAGCAGTACCAAGCAGTCAGCTGAAAAGTACTTAATTTTGCTAAACTTTCTACGGATTATTTACTCTACTACTCAGCTGAGTTTTGATACCTGAAGTCACTTCTCCATCTGACAGATCAGTTTTCAGCACTTCCTTATTTAAAACCAGGATTTCCCAGCATCAGTCATGCTGAGAAATACTTTCTTATGTCAATACACAAAAATCATTGCACACAACAAAAGAAAAAATAATTTAAAAAAATTCAGGCCAATACTTGATATACAAAAAGTAATTATCTAACTTTTCAGCACATTTTTGTTAACACCTGCTTAGACATCCTGCTATGTTTTTTTGCATTCTTGTTTTTTGCTCTGTGCAATCAGCTGCAATGCAAAGAAACCTGTAATAAATATATATATATATATGTGAAGGGTGATAAACAAATCTTAAGTGATTTTGTAAACATGTCAGCACACAAATTCAAATAACAGAGCTCTAAGTATTTATCTCTTATTAACATGGACACAAGAATATCACAAGTTCAACACTACAGATTTCACAGTTTCATCACTGCATTTATGAACTGGTTTTGCATTTATAAATTGTATTTTTAAGATATAAATATGTCATTTATTTTCTTCTCCAAGATTATCCATCAGTTCAAACCAAAGTGTTTTCATTATCAATAATAGAATCTCCAACTAAAAAAATCTAGCAGGTGTTTGTGTGTAGAGCTCTCACAGAAATTTTATTTACTAATACATGTTCCATCATGAATGGATATATGACAAAATAGCTGTGTCACATCACCAGAGAGTTTAGAGATTAGGTATGAAAAAGAATTCCAATAGAGTTGTACCAGAAATAAAACTGTCCTTTTACATCTAAAGGAATAATCATCTGAGTGGGTTTTTTAAATCGAAATGTCTTTGCCTTTCCTTGATGACATTACAACCGGCTTGTATCACTACTGAACAGTACATTCATCTCTAATATAAATGCAATCTTCCCTCTTACTACCTGAGTATTACAGCTTTGCTCATTCCTGTACGCAGCAGCATTCATTATCTTGTTCTTTTACGCATTATCCAATTTCCCAATAGATCCTTAGAGCTATAAAACTTGTCCTCACAACTTTGTCTTGAAATAATTAAAATGTATAAAGCTTCTAGAAATACAGTTTCATTTTATGGCTAAATCAGTAATATCAGGTCCGTTCTGGGGGTGGGGGGTGTTTATGCTCATAGTTAACATATATATTTAAAGCCCTATTTGCTTGCCTCTCGGTATGGTGCATCTCAGATTTTGAACTGTTATGAATAACAAATGTACCTTGCCTTTTCAAACTAGAGTCAGACTGGAATGCTTGACCTAGAAAACATCCTTGTCTTTGGGGTTCACTTGGGTTTTGTGTAAAGAAAATAAGTAAATATCTTCTAAACCAGGATAGGCTGTGAGAGAAGCATTCAGTTCTAACACACTGTGATGTGCTTTTGCACAACCATTTAAAAGAGACAGGGAACCCTTTTCATTACCCCCATGCAGAGCTGAGAGGTCCACAACTCTCACCTGAAAAGCGTAAAATAATGCCCCTTTCCAATGCTGCACCTTTGTTTATTTGTCTGAGAGATGAGGAGGGAGAAAGGTGTGGCAGGCACAGTTTCACAGCTGTTCTGGGGCATGAGAGCTGGGTTGGCTTTGGCTGCTGCAAGGGCATCAGTTTGCTTCCAAATGGTTGGTTACCTTGATGTGGCCTCTTGGAGACACACTTTCTTCCTCGTGATCGTTCCTGGGTCAATGCCACCATTGTCTTTGTGCCAGGCCAGTAAGGAAAACAAGGTTAAGGCTTTCCAGAGAAGGAAATCAAAACATGTACAAACAGCCTTTTCTGGGTGACTATAAAAACAACTGGATGAAAGGGAAATTGAACTTTAGGCAAATCAATTATTCAGGGAAATCTTAAGTTTTCATTAGGAAAATGTCACTGACAGACTTGAGAGGACAAAGTTAGCTATGCCTTGTGCTTCCAGATGAGAAAGCCATCTGTCTGCAGCCATACGGCCACCACTGAGGAATGCGAAGGAGTCCCACTTCAAGGAACACAAACCCTCTTCCGACAACTTGTGTACTGTAAAAGTGATGCTGCAAGGACCATGGTCCGGTGCGTGTTTGTGCAGCGCTGCAGGGCATTGCTGTCAGAGATGTGATCTGTACCAGAGACCAGCAGCTCTCCATCAGGGCTGTTCAGCTTGGCTCCTGTTCCACCCTTGCTTGGTGCCCGCTTTGGGAAAGGCATGACCCTCCAAGGGTGGGTATGTGCTTTTCCAGCAGCAGAGCAAAGGTCAGACAACTTCAGTCAGGCAAAATGGCAGCTTGAAAACATACCAACCCACAGGCTCAAACAAAACCAAACCTTGTTTACTGCATAATTACCTTTCATTTTCCTGCTCCTCAGAACTGTCTTGTGTGTTACCAGCTCATACAATTCCACATTAGCCGTGCTCAGGCTTGTTTGAATAATGGCTTCTATTCTACTCAAACTCCCCATCCACAGATAAAGCTAAGGAACTCAGTTAAGCTATGCAGGAAGCAGAGAGAGAAGGGGAAATAAGAAAGCAGCAGAACTCATCCAGAGTTAGAAAACCTTGGCTATCTCAATTTTAGTGACTTGTAGCTGAGAGAACCCTAAAGAGATTATTTTAAAAATTATATTTTCAAGGCCACTTTATTTTTTGGGAGCCTGAGACCTGACATCTGAACAATAGCAATGAACCAGTGCCCCCAAGCACACGCTGGTGTTTTAAATTGCATTGGTGTGTCTGAACATTTACTTCAGATTTCTCAATCTGCTGTGGCAGGAAACTGGAATAGGTGTGGGGCATAGGTGTGTGGCGAAGGCCCCGATCAGAAACACAGATGGTGACAGGCAAAGAGCTTAAAGCACAGTGGAATACATTCTTTTCTGAAATCACTATGTAATTGCTTATTTCTGCTGACACTGAGAATTTTCTGTAATAGCAGTAATGAAGTTATCAAGTATATGAGGAAGAAATGGTCAGCTTGGAGTCTACAGTAAATGACTGATATTTTTTGCCAAGGGAAATAATATCTCATTTTTTGAAATGTAGCATTTAGCCCTAGTTTTTCCTCCATTTCATTATAATCTATATGCTTACTCCTGCCACTGTCCAGTCCTATTTAATGTAGTGTCAGATCCTACCCCAAATATCGATGTTTCTGCCAGCTCACATCTCTTATGACACCAAAATGATATTGCTGTCCAGGGGAAATAGAGTTTAACGTCCAGCAAGTAGCAGCTGGAGGAGCATCCAATGCATATGCATGTACACATTTCCACTTACAGAGCTTCATCCAAAACTGCTGAAGAGCTGAGGAAGAGAAGGATGCTGGTGCTGTGTTCCTGCAAGGTTGCTGTGTGTCCACCTGTGTCAATTGGTGTGTCTGTGTGTGTCACACCCCTGCACAGACTGCTGTGCCTACTGGGTCAATCATGCTACTGCCTGGACCCCAGGCACGGAGCTGCCGCAGCCTCACCTCTGCCAGGAGTCTGCCACATTCTTCCCTGCTTGCCACAAGTAACTCTTTTTATGCTTACAAATTGAAAATATTTTAATGAAGACCTTCACATATTACTGAATTAACTAACACTATCAACAATATAAACATTTGTGTAGAAAGATCTTCATGCTTGTTTTTCCTGAAGTACCATTAAAATCAACACTTTCTTTCGCATAATTCAGCAGTACAGATTATACCCAGTCACTTTATATTTTTTAACATAATCATGGAGAAGAGGCTCACAAAGCAATGAACCAAAGCCAGTGATCCAAATAGGCAAGAGGCAGAATTTGAGCTTAAAAGAAGAATCAAGTGTGGCTAAACATGTGGTGGGATATTTGAGAAAGCAAACAGACTGTGCAGTGCTGTAGATTTTATATAATTAACACAAATAGCTTTCTGGCACTGTGAGGGTCATTGGCCACGAATCAGTTCCATACAACAGGTCAGCGAAAAAAAGAAATATTAAATACTCTGCTGTGGCTCATCAGAGTAAATATACAAAATAATACAATGTGTGCTCTAGAGCACTTTGTGTGGCATTATGATAATGCCTTAAAACACTCCCTCTGTGGTATTCTGATACTTTATCTTTTGAGAAAAAAAACACATTTATAATTGCTCTCTGTTTTTCCAAATGATGACCACTAATTTGTTTCACTTCACTTTCTTCCAGTCCTCACCAGATGTCTGGGAGATAATACAGGTCACATCCTCAGCTTGTGGAAACTGATACCCTCCACTGTTT
The DNA here is from genome assembly GCA_013397895.1 of Origma solitaria. Taxonomy (NCBI): domain Eukaryota; kingdom Metazoa; phylum Chordata; class Aves; order Passeriformes; family Acanthizidae; genus Origma; species Origma solitaria. The sequence goes on from VZRL01002457.1 coordinate 1,016,554, forward strand.
TCTGTGATAACACCCCACAAGTGTGACTGGGTGCACCCTCAGCTCTACTTTGGACCCAGCTGAACTTTATTCTTCCTAAAAGTCTCTTCATACTCGCTGTTGTCCCCTGCTTTCCAGTCAGATGGTCTAGAGTAGGAGGGACTGATATCGTTTTAGCTTGATCCCACTACAAATTTTCAATACTCTTTACTTGCACACTTACAGTTCAAACACCCATGGAGGGATGACAGCCTCCCCTCTGTCAATTTTAGCTATAGCTGTTCTACCTTCAAGTGCCTCTGTTTTTTCTTACTGTGACTTCCACTGCTTCCAGCAGCTGCTTGACTAATCCATTTTTGTCCAACTTAGTTACTTGAACGTAAATGTAGTGTTTCTTTTCGAGACAAATCAGGCAAGCTGCCTCTCTGGGGATGAAATCCTCTGAGCTAAGAGCTTTTAATGCTCTCCTTCAACACCTACTGGTGAGTGCACACGTGCCAAGCAGTGCCCTCCATCTTCACTCACATGTCTCTGCCCAAGCACTTCCAATGGCTTGTCATGTACCGCTCCCCTCACTGCTTCCTGCAGGCTCCAGCACTGACCTCTGGCTGCCTTCCTCCCCCGACTCTCCCTCAGTGGTGCTCTGCATTCTCTGTGGGGTTAGGACACTGCCTTTCTTCAGTGTCCGTCTGGACAGAGGCATCCCTTTGCTCAGAAGATGCTACTGGCTAAATTCCAGGGCTCCCAGTGCTGTCTCCATAGTTTTTTGCCCCTCCGAATTTAGGTGCACTCTTATCTTATTTTGGAGACTTTGTTGCTGTTCCTCCCCATAACAGTGAGATTGCAGCTCTCCTTCTGACAGCAAAATTAAAGGCTTCCTAGGATTTCATTTGTTTCACTCTCTGCCTAATAATGAATTGTAAGTACACACATCCTCTGCAGACACTGCTGTGTTTCTCAGATTACGTTGTTGCAGGTTCATAGTTTGCCTGCTCTTCCGGAGTTAATTGAAAGCTGTCATGTCCTTTAGTGCTAGCCATTGTCAGGAATAGGGACACTGAATTTTTTCCACTTCACTGGCAGCCACAGCTCGCAGATACAATATGAAACTCTGATTAAACCCCATTTCTGCAGTTTAAGCTCTGCTGATTGTTTTAGCTGCTCTATCTTTTCGCTCAAGCTATTTCCATAGTTTATTTTATGTCTAGTACCAGGTGTAATTCAGTAACCATTAGGAGAGGAGAGCTGACAGTTCTGCCTCATTAGTTGTCTGGAGCAGCGGCAGTCCCTGGCAAGCCTGCCCGTGCCAGCTGCAGGAGCCCAGGGAGCCCCACACCGCTCCTTCCACAGAGCCAGCGCCGCAGCTCGTGCAGCCACCCAGTTATCTGAACTGGGGGACAGACCTAGTTGAGAAGCAACCTTGCCAGGGAAAAATGGTTAATTTCCAGCTGAATTAGTATCCTGAACTTGTTTGGTTTTTCAGGGGTTTTTTGTTGGGTTTGTTTTTTTTTTTTTTCCCATAGCCCTCTAAGATCTCTGCTAACAAAGTGGCAGTACAGCCCAGGGACAAGCAACCATGCTTGTCCCTGCTTGAGAAACGGTTTCCTCCAAAGAAATCCTGGTAGGACTGCAGCCTGAGGGTTGGATTCTGCCTGACTTGAACCGCAGTAAAGTTCTAGAGAACAGCTGCCCTTGTACTGCCTTCTGTTACAGCTACAGGGAAGAGGTGCTCTCATGGAGCATGACTCAAATATTGCATGCCTTGAATCTGGGGAGGGAGGCAGAGTTGGGGGCATCCACTGAAGCACACCTGCCAAGACTTTTGTGGTTGCAGTAAAGCTTGACAGCAGATCCTTAGGACCACGAAATTTAAAGGTCTTATTTCCAGCATGTGGCATATAGCTGTTACTAGTACATTGGAAAACTTAGGGAAATTGTTTGGGTAAATTTGCCTATTTCATGGGATTTCTATAGGCAACATCATGACCAGGGTTTGTATTCATTGGGAAATGCCAGGTGCAGTATTTTACAAGTAGGTATTCAAACACAAAGTTCTTTCATGTTTTCATCTGTGCCTATGGTGTATTTTAACTTTCAGAAACTTTAACTGAGAAAGGCACAGTTGCTGAAAAAGAAATTATTCGCTCTGGCTAAACTTTAACATCCATTCAACATCTAATTAGTTGAATTAGAGCCACTTTGCAAGAGAGTCAATCAATTCTCTAGCTTTAGCTGCCCCAATGGTTCTGAAATTTGATGATGTTATCATTACTTCAGAGGAGACACTCAGTTAGCATTTTAATAAGTGCGTTTTTCCCTGGCACTTTGGCTCTGTACTATGAACTATCATAAGTTAAAATATTATCTGCAAAATGCAGACTCTCCTGGGCCAGAACTGTGTCCACATCTGAAAACTTTCCTGGTAGAACATTCTTATTACTTTCACATGGATCAAGAGAATTATCATCAACCAAGTATCATGATGTGCAGACTGAGAAGGTAATTAAGACGACAGACTCTGAACTGCAGTAATACCTTTGCAGGAGAAGCTCAGAATGAATTATTAAAATTCTCTATTCACATATGAATGCATGGTGAGATGAAAGTGCCCCCAGAAGTTTTAAACTAGCCTTTAAATGCAAACCAGATGAATACTGTGCTACCAGCCTCCACCAAGTTAAGCAAATACATTTGATGTTTCACAGGAGCACTGTCAAGTGAAAGCTGAAGATTTGGGTTGAAATTTAAAGGCATACCAGATAAAAGGATACATGTACATACAGAAAGTCTAGATTGGGCCCAAATTCTTGACTATTCATACTGTTCCTTTAAGAAGAGAAAAAGAGGCTCTTATAGTTCTAAAATTGCTTGGTCTGACTTCTAGTCTTTCTGTTTCTCTGAAAAAGGTATGTGGGCTGCTAGATCCCTCCTTCTGCCTTAGGACATTGAGAAATTCTTCCAGGTGGTAACATCCTTCAAGTATCTGTATGATTTTGTGTTTGAAGAACAGCTCACAATGCAGGTCAGTTCTAGAAGGAACCCAGCAAATGGTAATGTCTCTATCACCTCTGAGGCTCTGGATTTGCAGCTTGGCTTTACAAGAAGGGAAAGATGTGAGTCTGCTAAGGCATCTTAGGGAAAGTAGGGGAGGTGGAGGGAATGGTAACAGGCTCCCAGAACCTGTCCATCCAGTCTCTCTCATGCACATCAGTGGCCTAGAGCATGAGTTCACTCTGTGGGGTTTTTTAAGTATTACCCTATTTCTTTGTCCTTTCTTGAATGAATATTCCCTATTATATGGCTTTTGATCTATGTCACCTATACAGATGGCATAGATCAAAAGCCATCTGTAAAGTTTCTCCGCAATGTTTTCAAGCTCTTCTAGCACACAGCCACCATGGACAAATCCACTTTTAAAACAGAAAGTTCCAGAAAAACAGAATGAATGAAAACAAAGATTTAGAATAAAATTTTTACATGTGCCATGAACCAGCCATGGTGCCAGCTTTCATTCCTGTTGTAGAAGCATTAGCTGATGTGCCAGAGCAACTTCATTTGCTGGACTGATGCAGTGCTCCGCCTTCTTTTCTGTGCTTAGTTTTGATGTTTTACTTATGTGATAGCTTTGCATAAATGTTCCCACCATGTTCATTTTGAACATATCCTCTCTCTGGAACTTTATTTTCCAGACAGACCTCACTAAAATACTGAGCTCTTGGAAAATGAAACAAGCCAGCATTTCTGAAAGACAGTAAATTATACAGAGATAGAGTTCACTATCTCTTTCACCTCTACAACATTTCTATATGCTTTTAACAGTTGTTGTTTTAAGTGTTTAGGTAGATGCTACAAAAGAAGAGTGAGGATAAATGAGGAAAATGAAAATGTGCTGAGCCATCTCTGAAACCTCACAGTGGAGGGAGTAACAGTTTTGACCTCAGCCACTGCCTCCAAAGGGACAAATCAGGGCTCGTGTTGATGCACATGCATCAACAGTTCTGTCAGCAGAATTACTGCAGGATTCCTTCTCTGAGTTACAAAACCAGGAACCTGAAGATAACGAAATATACTGGAAAATGATCTAGAAGATTTGCATGGAAATTTGCTGGAAGATTTGAGTAAAAGGAAAAATTAAAATTAGGTCATTCAGCCAGAAGGAAAAGTACGTAGAGAAGAGAGTGGCCAAAGAAGGACAGAGATTGTAGCTTCTATCACTCTTTAGAAAGCAATGACATTCTGGTATTCTCAGAATTACCACATCAATAACACTTACCTGCTTAATTATGGCACTAATTTATACCTTGGCTTAAGCATCTTGCAAGTGTCTGATCTGAGGACCAAATCTAAGGACGCAGATCCCATTGCCGCTTTTATTCATGGAAATTATGGACCATGCCTTCGATACAATTAGCCTTACAATATCACTTGTGCAGAAGTAATGAAATTACTATTTCTCTTTTCATTTTTGAAATGTAATCTAGCAAAATCTCCTGTTGACTTTTCAGAAATTTTAGGTCTACAACTAGTTATTTAGGCCCACAGTGATGCCAGCAACCCATTGCAGGACAGACATTTGAATCCAGGACCCAGAATTTTTAAGTAACTCCCCTACCTGTTGAGCCATGACAGTTTTTATAGTGCTTATGCAAAAGCTCACAAATCCCAGTAAGGTATGACATGGTTGGTTTTCAACTTTCCTTAAGCTGATCAGTTGCACTCACCTCTTCTTTCTGTGCGTCCTCTCAGTATCACAGTCTTCCAGGTATTTAATATCAAATAATCCAGCCTTCTGAGAAGCCTAAGAGACAAACATTAAGAAAAGGAGATGAGGCCATGAAAAGGAGAGACATCTCTTACTACAAAATCAGCTCTTCAGTCGCAGCTCTGTGCAAAGTTGTGCCTTTAGATCTAATCCTTTACGCAGAGGTTTTTGCTTCCTCTCCCAGAAAATGCCCTGGTATCAGCACAGTGACCCTGCACATACTAAAGCAAAGTCCCAGCTTAGAGAGATGGAGACCTCATGGTAAAAATATGCTGGTCTCTGGAGAGGAGCAAGGACAGCAAGCCACGCACACAGTTCAGCAGAAAAGCTAATTCTACATGTTAAGCATCTTTAGGAATTGTGCCTCACTCAGCTTAATGCATTTGTCCTTCACATTCATGGACATAAATTTTTAAAAGAAGAAAAATTCAAGATAATGAATGGAAAAAGAATATGCAGGGTACTGGAACAGCTAATCTGTTTTCTCTCTCAATGTGTGAGACTTAGAAGAAAACAACATGACTTAACACGAGTTAATTTCGTTTCCATTCTCTTCCTGTTAAAGATTGCAAAATAGTGAATTATAGAGCAGCATATTCATAGTAGACTAAAATAACTTTTCATGCAGAGAATAATAAGTGTGTTGAATAGTTTACTATTTTAAAAGATTTAGATATAACCCTGGAGGAAATTGTACTTGAAGGCATGAGCAAAAGCAATTAAGGTAACTCCTTTTTTACCTGCCAGCCCTTTAGGATATTTATATGCCATGGCAACCAGGCAGAAGTCAATGGACCAGATCTTAAGTTTGTAAAAATCAATGGAGAAGTTAACAGGACCAACTCACTTAAAACTCGATGGACACCTGACCCAGGGTCTGCAATGAATGCCCCATATTTCCTTTTCTTTGTTTATATACAAGAATTTTAGTTTTGTTTTCTGCAGTTTTCCTGATGTGCCTTAGCTGGTCCAAGCCTGTCCCCCCCGGGAGGTGATGGTGATGAGTTTGGCCCAGGGACTTGTTGAACACAACCCCCTCCAAAGCTGGGACTGTCAGCTGCAGCAGTATTACCCTAGGGAGAAGTGCACACCCTACAGGAAAGGCTATTTAATTTTCAAGGCGTTTAAATGCAGTTTTCCCAAGGGAGAGGTGTGGTCTGAGCCTCCCTAAAAGAGAATGCAGTGCCCAGTTCACTGGCCAGGATGCAGAACAGGGACTTGCTCAGCTTTTGGTTTTTTTTCATTTGACATTTTAAGCCACGTGGAGGGCCTGAAAAACCTCTCAGGCAGATGTTCCCTAGGTCACCCCCTCTCTATACCCCAAATCCCAGATAACTGCACTTTACCCTTGTTTAAAACCGTTTCAGATCCCTCTACCAGGCACTCGATTCCCTCCCTGAGATCTTAAAAAGCTTGTAGCTCCATCCCAAGCTTTGCAATTGATTGCTTACATGAGCACAGGTCTGCATAGACTTCATTCTGTAGTGGGTAAGCCTATATATGCCTAGTGCCATACATTGCAATTGAGTCTGCAGGGAAAGGGGAAACTTTATTTCACCAGTGTGACTTTTGGAGACTAACAGACACCAGCAATTAGTGTTATAAACTTGTCAGCAGGCGATGTGTGGCTGCAGAATTGTCCCAACATTACCCCTAGTGTCCTTTGGATGAAACAATAAAGAAGAATGGAAGTAAACTATGCATGAGATGCACTAAAACTATATGTTTAAATAACACCCATCCACTCATTTTTCCTATTTCCTTTCAGGTCACTTTTTTTCTGGAGTGCAAATTTGTAACTAGTTGAACAAGTATTTTCTTTCTGTTTTATTTAAACGCCTGTACTGTGAGTCTTCTGAGCCTTAGAGGAGAGCAGTTTTTTAAATCTTTGTAACCTGACCAAAACATGGAAAGGGCAATCATTTTAAGCTTCCATTGACTAAGATTATCAGTTGCAAAAAATGCCAAATGATGGAGAGCATTTCCCTCTTGGTTGATTTAAATCTGCCAACAAGGTGATTTCATAATGACCTCCCTTCTCATGTTCCCTACAATAACTCCATGACATTACAGTAATTTACCCAGGAGTATCTGAGCCACATGCAGAACCCACTGAAACAAATGGAAAGCTGTCCTTTTCTTAAAGTGCAGAGGAAGAAATTTATGTGAACATATATCAAGGGAAATATGAAATATTTCTGCACAATTTTTATTGTTTATCACATTCTCACATAAAATAAGCATATAGTTTCGCCCACTGGAAAAAAAATATAATTAATTGAACAAAGATTAGTAATTCTATTGATTTAGCTGGAATACACAGCAAAATGAAAACTAATGCAGGCTTCTGGTTTTTCAGATATTTTCCCATCAGAAATTTTAGATATAGTTTATATATTTTCATATTTTCAATTTTAAATAAAATTACTGGCAAGGAGAGATCATTATAAAAAGAAAAAAAAAGAAAAAAGATCAGATCAAATCTGGGAGGATATCTTCCAATTTGAGGAAATATTTCTTATGAGGCATTTAAAAATGTATAGAACTTCAGTGAGAAAATTAATGTTGGAAATAAAAAATAAAAGCAGTGAAAGAAATAGTTTTAATCATCTTTATAATTCTGAGAATTGTGTTGTCAATGTCAGGTCTGATATTGTCTAATATCAGGCACTTCACTGAAACTTCTCTGAAACTCTGTAGTTTCCAGGTGGGAGGAAAAAATGATATTTGAATTAACATGTATGGTCTCTTCATCTTATAAGGGATGAATCCTGTGTTTCTTGGCACAAATATCTCCTGCATTTTCTGTGACTTACATTCCTTTTCCTTCTCAATAATAGTACAACAATATACCTGCAGTACACATTTCTGTAACTTAATATGATTTCGTGTAAAAATCAGAGTTAAGCGAAGCTGTACAGGTCAATTCAAGCTGACAACTGTCTCGTATTTCTTCCTAGAGAAAACATTAACATATTTAGAGTCATGCTGAACTGCCTGGTGCTGGAAGGTGTGAAAGGGAAGGTTTCCTTGCCAGGGCAGGACCAGGAGATTTACAGTGTAAATGAGCATCCATTTTAAAACCTGTCTCAGCTGGACAACCACACACCTGACTGTCAGTCAACAGAATCTGTCAAGAGTCTCTCCGTAAGGACTGATAGCCATGCACTAAAGATGCAGTACAAAACTGATAACAATGGGCAGATCAGTCCTGGACCACATGCTTGGAGCTACATGTGGATCTCATGTTATTTTGAAAAGGATAAAAAATGGTGTGGAAAGAGAGGAATGACAGTAGTAGCTTGGTTTTTAGTGGAAGAAGTACCAATCGGGTCTGATGTGAAATCAGTACAGAAAATGCATTTTTGGGTTTTCTCCTTTACTGAAAGTCTTTCAAAAACAAATGTCATCTTGCAGCTGGAGGTAAAGAGGAAATTGCTTCTATAGCTATGCTGCCTTTTGTGCCTGGGGGCAACATTTCCATATCTCCATAACACCCATACATCATGGGAGAGATTCTTACCTGGTATAATTGACATAAATCTGTAATGCTCCCCTGAGGACGAGCTCTTTCTCTGCACATTACTGCTTCCTGTGCTACCACAGATTGCTGTACCTAACATTATTTGACTGACTTTAATTCAATCTGCACAGTACCTATGTTAATGACAATATATCTCAAAATGTCCTTGCAAACACTTTCTGGTGTTTATTTGTCTCCAGAAACAAAATGTTAGTTGGTCTTGTATTAATGGGACATTATCTCCAAGAATGTTCGATGGATTAAAACAGCTTTCAACGTTCGAAATGCAGTCTATCAAATGCAAGCACGAGTTTGCTTTTCTATAAACAAACTGCCATCCTGTTTTATGATGATACCTACATGTACTGCCCGAGCAAATGACAACAACATAAGTTCCATTGCTATCTGCTCGCAGCTGTCAGGAGTGCATTTCTGAAGGGATCCAAATGTCAACTGTGCAGATTTGCTGGAAATAGCAGAAAAGCACAACAAAGGAAAAAAGGGCTTAATCAGAGTTTGGCTAGAGGGAAAAAAAACCTACCTATCATTAGTACTACTTTTCTCTCCATTTTTCTCTTATCCAAGAAAGTGTCAAATTTTCCCATAGGAAATTTGACTCCATTGTCCTTAAACAGGGCCTATTGTCATTTGCAGATTAATATAAACTACTGTCAGCAGAGTCTACCTCTAATAATATAGATTATTAATATTATAGAAGATGCATTCCAGTATACAAAGAAAATGATTATTTATGGGACATGTCAAAAGGCTTTTGCTATATTCACAGATATCAAAGCCAACAGTTTTTTGTCAATATTTTCTTACCCTTTGTTTCTCTCAACATTTCATGGTGGAAAAATGTCCCAAAAACCATGGAGGTATGTATGTTGTGTGTTTGTCTGTGGCTATTTTATGTATCCATGGGTGTTAGGAGAGGTTTATTTGGGAAGGACTTTAGATTGGGCTTTTTAAATAGAAGTTAAGCTATCTGAAGCAAATTATAGTTTTGTGGTTTGGAAGCACAAGCTCAAGAAGCTACAACTCACCACAGAAATTAAAATAGGACCAAAAGGAGAAATATACATATAAAAAAATTAATTCAATTTTTATCTTTCAAATTTCTGGGGCAGATGTATATCATTCTGCTGTGAGTTTTGATATCACAAAAATTCTGTTCTAAATTGTAGCCCTGTAAGTCATAGGGCAAGTTGCTGTGTCATGATAGTATACTGAATACTTCTGTCTTGTTCCACCAAAAACTGACAAGCACATTTTTAAGCCTGAGTCCTGAAAATAAAGCCAAATATCTTTGACAGTCCTCTAGATACCACTGTATTTTGTCAAAGCTGTCAGCCTAAATTCACCCTCAGAATAAGTCAGCTGAAGTCAGCAGCATTGTAAAGGAAGAAGCTTAGCTTAATGGAATTGAGGTCAGGATAATATTTAGTTCATGTTGTATGTGGTACAGCATAAGAATACAGCTTTTCAAATGTGTTCCTTTCCTGCTTGGCAAACACCTTTGCTGTTTCAGAAGTGGGTCCTTATATGTCATGAACTTATACTTTTTTTGGACTAATTAAATGAAATTCTGTTTATTTGCTTAAGTTACATGCCTATTACTTGACTGATTAGAGAGTGTTACACCCCAAGATGATTTTGACTTAGAGGTTTATATGTAGAAGAAATAGTCCAAGAAAATAGTGATACAATATAGGACATGCTGATTTCTTCTAATTTAGTTGGTTGCAAAATAAGCCCAGGAATCCCACTGAACAGGAGATCTGTAGGATTATTACTGATCTATCTTCACTGGTGCTTTAGTTCAGAAATGGTACACATCTCCCAGAATTCTCCCATTTAATGCATTTTCATTTGAGTAATTTCAGAACTGGATTCCATTTGGATGAACTAAGCCAGATAACCTCTTTCTGGGAGAGCACCTCAGTCGCACCAACCAGGAATCAGCTTCAGTCCAGGAGCTCAGACTATTGTTAATGTAATGTGCAACTCCCCAAACCTTTGTAGAGTGGATATCATGAGAACAGCTTCTGATCACATTAGTAATGTAATAAAGCTAACTACCCAGGCAAGGAAAACACCATGCCACATTTCGGATGATTTTTAATGTATTTCCATGTATAACACTTTGAAGGACAGTTTACTGTGTTTCTTCATTCCTAGCAATATCAACAGAGAGAGAGAGCATGAAGAGAGAGCATTTTTCATGTATACAAAATGGAATAGTGCTCCAATGCCTGGAGCACCCTCCTTCTCCACTGACCATGGTGTCTCCATGTTGTTTCCCTCACATGTTCTCACCTCCTCCTCCTCTCTTGCTAGAAACAACTGCGTGCACCCTTTGTTTTGATTTCTTCTTAAATATGTTAACACAGAGGCATAAGCAACATCTCTAATTGGCCCAGGCTTGGCCAGAGGCATGTCCATCTTCAGAGCCATCAGGGGTTGGCTCTGCTGGACATAGTGGAAGCTTCCAGCAGCTTCTCACAGAAGCCACCTCTGTGACCCCCCTGCTACCAAAAACCAGGCCATGCAAAACTAATACATTCCACCTCTCACCTCTGTGAATCCCGTATTTAAGAATTATAATTAAAATAGTACAACAACTAAACGAAAAAGGAAAAAGACAAGGTTCCCTACACCAAATCCAAAAAATAACATTAGCACAATATAGAACAAAAAGGACAGACTACACAAAATTCACCTCATTACAATTACAAAACAAATACCACACTACAATTCTACTTTAAAAACATAGCTTAATACCTGTTTTGCCCATTATTTCTCCCAATTAGTATCCTTATCTCAAAGTCCTTATGACTGCCCACAGTCTGTGCACATTTTCAAAAGAGATTATGTTAGGTCAGTGCCTTGATGTGCTTATTGCAGGAATTGGATGCACCCTTGCACCCAGAAGTATTTATACCTGTCACCTTTTTAATCTAGAAAGCAACTCTGCCACTAAAATTGTAATTCTGGTTGTATTTGCCCCTATCTCTCACTAAGACTCAGCTAACACATGAAATTTACGAAGTAGTTGCAGTATTTTCAATAAGCAATTCAACGAGAGTAAGAAATTGTTGCAAAATACAGCTGCTGCCTTTGCTTTCCCAAGATAGAGTATGCTAATGTGTTTAATCTCAAAGTCTGACAAGGAAATGGGGAAGGAAGAGGATGTAGTAGCCTCTTGAAATGTAAATGTTAATAATCCTCTTTCAGTGAAGCGAACCCAATAGAAATTTTCGTTCATTTTATCAATTAATTAAAAATATTGCATTTCTACAACCTGATTGCTAACTTTTCTTAAATGGTTCTTTAACACTTCATTAATAATATTCTATTGCTTAACACTTCATTGTATGTAATGGGCTCCAGCCACCACTCTGCATTTCTATCCACAAGCCAACTTAACTTTTGGGTCAAAGCACAGATTTTGGGGTCTGTTAGGAAGATATTATCTGATAATAAACTGTTTTTAAAATGAGAACAAATAGGTTTTTAAAGTTCCATATCAGGTCTAAAAATAAAACACCTACCACATTCACAGAATATGGCTGACACAAAGACATATTAGTAAATGTGATGTCTGCAAAAATAAAAATTAATTTTAAGCAAAACCGTTAGTAAATCTTATTCCTTATGAAGGGCTCTGTGCTGTTTTTTTCTTAAAGATTTTTAAACAAGTGCCTCCAACTTAGCACATTTCTCAATTTAATCATCATTTAGAAAACTGTTCCCTGAATACTTTCTAACAGACTATTTATTAAACTTAATTATGTGAATTGTGTAGTGCATTTCACCTGTTATTTGGGGAATTCCAGAGGAATGGGAAGGAATGGCATGAAGTAGTAGTTCACGACAGGATTCATGTAACTTAACTTGAGCTATTTGAAATCCAGAGGTCTAGCCTAAGTCAGTTGACTGTGTGCTGTCTGTTTTCATACCAGTAGGAGAGACTGAGTAAGATCCTGGAAGTAGGTGAAATCAATTGTCATTTAGAAATGTTTTTCCCCTTTCCATTGTCTATGAAGTGAGCCCAGATCACATGAGAAACCTGGAGATTTTAAATTGTGAGGCTGCATAAGATATATCCTACATAAAGAAATGAAGCAGAAAAGTGAGATTCAGAATTTAATTGAACCTGTGCTGTAGCTATTCCATCCCTGGTACTCTGATATTTCAAGCTCAAAACTGTTTGCAACTTCATGTTATTCCAAAGTTATGATTATATAATAAAATCCAACATTCTGTGAACAGAATTCAAAGTGAGGTGTACTATGATTAAAAAATAAAAATATCATTTAAGGGTAAAATGATCAAGAAATCCAGGCCAAGTTCATTTATTTACTCTAACTGGAATAATCTTTCATCATGTGAATAAATTCACTGAATCCATAATTAGCAGCAATATATCCAATCTCCATTCATACACTGTGGACTCTTCTTCAGCCTCACAAACCAATGTATTTAGTAAAATAAAGGATCTCTGATAGCAACTTTGACAGTTTGGTAAGTGAATAGTCCTAGTCCTGTAGGTGAGTTGACTTTTTCATCTGCCCTCAAACTGCAAGAAAAATATTCTTTAAATCACATACCTGGGTGAACACCATCATTTACTTGATAAGACAACAGTTGAAATATTGTTGTATAGTTCCAACTGCAGGGGTTGATCAAGCTTTAACTTACGTGGGGTTGTAAGCCAATCCCCTGGTGTACTGTCACCTGCCATAAATATAAGTTTCTAGTTTCCTGATCCAGGCACATTAGCATTGGGTTTGTGTTAGCTGAAGAACAATAGAATTCCAGAGGAAACTCTGTTATTTTCTGATTCCAGCACATAAGCTGGGCCACTGATAATGTCTCAATTGCCATTATACTGTCAAAAGATGATGTAAACACAAAATTACAAGGAGGTTGGAAGTTTTAGTAGTGAAGTTTAGAAGTAAAAGTATCACTATTTCAGGAGCTTTTAAAATAGTTTAACTGACATAAAATATTGATCTTATTTTTGCAGCTCCTTGTCATATTCAGGGATATATTGGTTTAATATAGCTTTGTCAAATCAATTCTCTCTCTAGTAGGATGTAGCAAAATATTTTTATTTCATTTGGATAGATGTTGAACTCTAATATCAAGCAATTATGGTGGTTACATTTATTTGCTACATTATCCAAAATGTTTTGCCTAAGAGCATCTTGGCTCAGTAATCTCAAGGAAGTAAAATTTCCATGGCAGAGAGTGACAATTTTGTAGTTTTACCATGAATTGATTGTCAGAGTTATAACCACGTGCAAAAGTTAAAATCATAATACAGTTAAAGACAGGCCTTAAAACCTTACTTTGGTGATCCTTAACATAAATTAAAAAGCAATAATGTTTCTAATACCAGGTAACAATACTTACATATCTAGAAATCTTACTTCATCAGTATTTCTGAAACAGCATTAAAACACCAAGAGAAATAGAAATAAGAAACTTCAAAGTGCAAACAATGCGTGTGTGTACTTATAAAATCCTTTTCTCTAAAGTTTTTCTCCACTTTCCACCTGTCTGCCTGTTCATAAGTCTTTGTCTGTGGGAATTTCACAGACAATCAAATGTCCCTTCTCAGACACTTGGAAGAAGTCTCATATACTTGTTTTGGGAAACAATGAGGAAAACAATGACATTTTAAAACCAGAGGATAAATAGAGCCTTTCTGAATATAAATAACCACTGCTAACAAAATGAGGCCTCTACACCCAGGCTTTTGCTCCCTCCAGCTGATTTCTACTGGAAGCAGATTTCAGAGGATTTGTCCCTGGTACAGTGATGCCACAAGGCAGCAACCACTGCCAAAGGAACTCAGCTCAGGGGTCATTAAGTATTTTAAAATAATGCATGGGACATCAGGTCTGGAAAACAAAGAGTTCAGAAGGGTCTGGTTTGTAGATGGGTGAGCCAAGGGAAAAAGCAGGAGCTGCTGAGAGGGGTGGAGGATGCCAGATGTTGTACAGCATACAATGACTTCAGGGTGCCTAAGTGACAAATGGACTTCTTTAACTCTGCCATGCTCCCAAGAGCAGAGGATGCCTTAGTAAACATTGGTGGTTGCTACATGACTTCTTCGGCTGAAGTGACAATAGTTTTTGTTTTGGCAATGAGGGATATTGCGTCCCCAGTTTTCTGAGAATGATTGTCACTGTTTGTGATATGAACTCCTGACACCTACAGGAAATCTCATAACTCAGTTTCCTGAAAAAATGACCTTATTCTTGCAGGTGAGCCAAAAGAAGTAAACAAACATGAAAACTGTTCTTCCTTGAGGCATCTTATCCCTTATGTTGTCCGAAATTGTAAAAATTAGGAAGTACCCAAAATGTAATAAGGAAGATTGGCTCAAAAAACAAAAGGGTACTGAAATGAGGAGAATTAAGATGCATTTCCTTGGTGTTCTCTGAGCAGTTGTGCTCTGGGATTCTGCTGGTTTTTTGTCCTGACTGAACTTTAAGTAATGCCTTTCTGGGTAAGTATGTACTGTGCCTTAATTCAGGCCAGAAGCACAAAATACATTCAAAGTTTTTATCCCTGAGATGTTCCCTTACTTTATCAAAAATGACACCATGTTTTCACTGAATCCCATTTTTGCACAGGTATAACAGCCTTTGATTTCTCATATTTGTCCTCATATTGGCTGCTTTTATAAGTATTGGGGTTTTTGCCTTGGAATCAAGAAAAATAAAACAGCAATTGACATTGGAGGGTGACCTTTGAGCTAGCTATATCCTACAGCAGCAAAAGAATATAACTGTGTGCCTCTTTTAAACTTTCTGAGGATCCCTTATTCCCATTATTCTATCTTGTACACTTCCAATGTCATTCTCTGATTTTTTTATATATGTAAGATTCATTTGTTTCAGCTAGTTATTCCAGAAACCCCAGATTTTCAACTCAATGTTTTCCAGATCACTTGTTCAGTGACCATTTGTGTGTGTTCTCTGTGCAGACTTTGAAATTACTTCTGTTTCCATTAATTTCATCTTGCATCCTTCTGCTGCAGTTCACTGTTTCTACTAAACAATGTATTTCTAACATATTCCCCTTTAGCTTTGCTGTAACAGATATCAGGAAAGATCCTTGTTACATTTGGCTCCTTGACTCTTATTCCATTTTGCCTTTCAACAGTGCTTGTATTCTGAAAATAAAAGAAAGCCTTTTTCATTAGTAACACATAAACTTTTTTCCTGTTGCCTTCAAGGCATGAAGCATGGCCTCTCTTTCCATTTTCTCTTATTTTGGTCTCTGCACATTCATTGTCCTGCTCTCCCCATCACTATATCTGCATTTCACAAGTTCTGGGGGAAAAAAGCTTTAAAGCGTATCCTTAACTTAATGTTTATCTATAAACATTTTTATATGTCCTAAATAAAAAGGAGAATGCTTTACAATGGAATAACTTTCAGAAAATTTTAGCATGTCAAAGGCCTTGTCCCATTTTTTTTACTGTGTTCAAGCCATACAATGTCCACAGAGAGATTGCTCTGATGCCCACGGTCTGTCTGGAACACCAGTACACCATGGAGCAGACCACATGAGAGATCCTTTGAGGTTTAGAGGGGACATCTCATTAACCATGCTCCACCATCCTGCTATCGGAATAACTCTAGGCTGTCCATTGAAGTAAATGTCCTAGTTTCCCAACTCATTTTCCTAATCTTTTCTCAAAACGATTGGAGTTCAGGATTCTTGGGAGACAGTTTCGTGGTGATTATCCTAGGTGTCTCACAATTCAATCCATAATTTCACATACAGTGATAGCCAGGGTAAGATCTCCAGCATTTTCCCCTGCCTGGCCCTCGCACTGGCTTTACTTTGCCAGCCTGCTGGCACAGCAGGTGCTGCTGCTGCCCAGCACTGCCCCTGCCAGAGACTGGCCAAATGTGAGGAAGGCACATGCCAGACTGGCATTCATGGTATGCCCCAGTCTCATTGGGATGTATGGCTCCTGCTGTATTCATAAAAACTGATTTATACAATTGCAGATGGTTCTGCCCAGTAATGATCCAGTCAACCACAGAGGGAATGGGAGCAACTCATCGAAAGTAATTGGGTTTTGGCTGTTAAGCCTTTCACATCTATCTGAAAATCCTGCCCTCTGTGTTTCCACAGAAACTGCTGAATGCATAAAGCCTGCTAATTAAGCCAGTGTTAATATGGGCGTGTAACTGGGGTTCTTCTGGTAAGCCTAGTAATGATCAGGCTGTCTGAGGTGTACCAGCTCTCTGCTACTGAAATGCTGAAAGTATTCCAAGAAACCAGGGACGCAATTTAGCCTCTCGTTATAGATGTCCAACTCATTTTAGTAGTAACAGCTGCTTTAGTTTTTAAGTGAAATCGTTAACTTTTAAATTCCTTTGCAAATTTGTGAGTTTATCAGGAGAAGTACAGATTTTAAATTTACTTCTGCTTCCTTACACAATAAAGTGTTAGCTGTATGCTAAGATTTTATATGATCTGAAGAGGAAAATAAACTGAGTGAGCATTCCCTGCTGGCTCTGTCCCAGTATTGCTCATCTGGCTGGTTTTGACAGGCTGGAGACTTGTCACAAGTGTAGTCTGGTTCCCAGAAGAACACAGGAAAACTACTTGCTTCCTGTGCTGCTATGGTAAATTGTCATAAAACTCACATTCAGCCTGAAGATACTCAAGAATCTGGAATTAAAATTTTTGTCATGCAGTTATCACTGAGGATGCAAGTGAAGAATGTCACCTCTTGAACCATGGATGGAAAGGTTAGATACAGGAGACATCTCACAGCCACAACGCCGCAGTGTCTTCTCTCTCTTTCAGACCTGGGTTTAACAAGACATTGAGATGACTGTAACTCACCACAAAAACAGTGTGTGCACTCACAGTTTTTTGGGTCATGCCCACCTGTATCTACTCTTTTCCATCCTGCTGTGTTTGAAGCCCTTCCTAGCTCCCCTTACTCCACGGATGTGGCGCACACAGCCCGAGTCACACCATCTGCCTCCTCACCTTATAACTCTGACAGACGTTCACATTTCTGACTCTCCCTTTGCTTTGTCTCTAATGCTGCTGATTGCTCTTCCCCTGGTATCACTGTGCTTTTCCCCAGTGCTGTGCACTCTCCATGGGAATTGGCCCAAACTCCCTCTTGGTGTTTCCCTTTGTCATGCTCTCAGCACTGGTTGAAGAGCACTACCAAGGCTTGAGAAATACCTACTGGTCAGCTTTTAAGTCTCCATGCACACACATTTCAGAGTAATGTTTATCAGGTATTTAATTGATTGTAACCTGCTTTGTTGTGCGTTTCATTTGGTTTTCCCTAGCATAAACTAAAATCAGGAAAACAAGAGTGAAGAGAGCTGAGCAGGGATGTTTCTCATGCCAGTGGCTTTTGCTTCCCGTGAGAACCCACTTAACATCATCAGTCTGCAGGTGTGGGGGCATGACACTGATGGCACCAGCATAAAAGCAAGGGAATGCAAGGGAAGACTGCCTGTGTGACTCCAGGAAGCTCCAGAAAGGTTGTAGAGCTGCAAAAATTGACTCGTAATATTACACATCCTGAAGCACTAAGGCCCTTCAAGCAGCATAAACTTCATTTTCCGTTTGCCCTCTCTACCCCACATGTGATTTCACAGTCATCTGCCATACCATCGCTTTATCTCTCTTCAGTCAGAGAAGTCTCGTTAGTCCATCTGCATGCAAAGTCTGTCTGGTGCCTGTGATATCCTCATCACTCTTCTCAATGCTATTTTCTATTCTACTACAATCTTCTGAGAGCCTTGCATTAGTATTATAGTTAGTTTTCAAGACATGGTGTGTGAAAGTATTATAGAGTGACTTGGTGATGTTTTCTGTTTTGTTTTTCCTCAGATAAATAATTCCTACCATTGTATTTGTTTTTACACTGAAGCAAAGTAATGCAATAACCTTCTTGTTTTTATAACCCCTGAAACTTGTTCACAGTGAGCAGAATTGGCCAAATAGCTGTAATACACTTTTAATCTTTATGCTTTTAAGCTTTTCTATGTAAATTATGCCAACTGAAGCTGAATCACCACATGAGCCATGAGCACTCTGAAGGTCGAAAATCTATATGCGTGCAGACATGCAAAAAGTCAAAGAATATTTATTCAAATCATCTAGATATTCTACATGACTTGAGAGATATACCCATAATTCCGCAGTCATTTGATCTGTTAGGGGACTTGTCAGGCTTTAGAATTCCTAACACATATTCTTCATTAATAAAATACCTAAAGCATAGGCTTTTCTTCCAAAATACCTGGAAGTGTTGTTGTCACCTTTCATGCAGCGTATCTTATGTGCAATTCACTTAGGGTTAGTCACGAAAAACATTTTCAAGGGCATATTCATTTATTGAAGCTTTTTTTTTTTTCTGATCACTGAAGAACTAAATAGAGGAAGGGGAGCAATGCTGCTGTTTGTAAAAAAAGTGAATAAACACAAATCGTTCATGACATCTGAATGCTGTTGATTCTTCTTGGGCTATCATTTCTGATGTGGAAGCTGGACAACTACGCAAAAAAATTAATCCATTCCTGCTTGGGTGTGGAGAATCACAGCATTAGCAACATCAGCTCCGTACTAAGGAATTTCACTCACCAAAAGCCACTGGTGACCTGATCCAAATGTCTGGCTCCCAGGCACTTCAGGGATTGGAATCTCCCTCTCAATACAATGTGAAACTCATTTGCATATAAATTCTCATTGTAGCAAATTGTTTTATGCTTCCCGTGCAGTTGAGATGGAGTCTCAGAGACAGAATGGGTAGCTGTGAAGAAAGAAAAATATTTCAATCTTTTGGAGACTTTGGGGTGACCCCCATCACCTCCTCCCCTGTCTCACCCACACCAGTGCCTTGCAGGCCAAAGTGCCCCTTAGCCTGAGGGTCGGTTTCTCATGGCAAGCTGCAGCGCCGGGAGTGGGAACGGAGCATCCTCTGTTTAGCGTGACAGCTGTTTGCCTGCTTAAATACAATCTGCCTAAATAATAACCTGCTTTTCTTAAATTTGAGCTAAAATTTATTTTAAACTTCTTCACAATGTGAAATCCAGACTGGTAATTCACTTCCTCAGACTTGTAAAACTCATCTCTAATTATATAAAATTAATGCAGGCAGGGCAGAAACCTTAAGCCTCTCTTTTGTTGAAAAATGTTGCAGTTTATTGAATATGTGATTTCAGGCAAATGTAACAAATGTTTTTTTGTCAGTAGAAGCACAGTTGTTCCTCTATTTGGAACACTTTGTTTTGACTTATTTTAATGACATATTTCATCTTTTTTTGTTTTGAGACAGCTTTTTGTTTCAAACCTTTCAGAGCCTGGGTGGGCAAAGATACTTTCTAGAGATTCTGTTCTTTACCATTAACCCTGTGAGATGGGCTCACTGCAGTGCTCTGTTTAGATGACTCCCTCAGGTGGCTTATGCCAGTTGGCATGAACAGAGACAAAATGGCAGAAAATCACTAAGTCCTTTGAAAATGAAAATAAGCAAAAATCAGTCCAGTTAACAGTGCAGCAAATGGGAATTATTCAGAGTACCTCACAGAAAACGTGAGACAGGACTTCAGGGGTACATAACAACCTCTGTATTCACACTGAAAAAAAGACAGTCTTAGATGAATTGATTGCTGAAAAAAAATGCAGAGAGGCTGTCGAATTTCCATCCTTGGAGCTATTTAACCTTCAAATGCATTAAGGCCTGATCAGCCTGACCTGAGGCTGAAGACAGCTCTGTTGTGAGTCCAGGGTGGGATGAAAAGACTGCCTGAGATCCCCACCAACAAAAGCTATTCTGTGAAGACACTTCTCAAAATCATTCTACACTACTGTAGAAATGAGAAGCAACAATTTGTACAGAAGAAAGCGCCCTCTTCCCTCTCATGGTCCAGGCTTTCAAGATACACTTTTAAGGCAAAGTTACCTTCATCAGTGAGCACTATTCCGGGTCAGAATTAAACTGTGCTTTCTCATTTAAATGGCATACCAAGGAAGAACATCAGCTCTGAGACTGGCTGTGACTGAGAAACATCTGTCCTTTTTCCTAGGCACAGCACTGTCCCTCTGCTTCCTTGTCACTGTCCCTCTCCTTTCTTGTCAAACAACTTTCTCTTTTCCCTCAACAGAGGGAAAACTGCAGAAAAAGAAGAGAGTATTTCAGTTTGAAGGTACCAAGGAGCCTTCAGAAAACCGGGAACTGTCCTAGAAGACTGAACATTATGCCTGTTTGTTTGTTTGCTTGCTTGTTCGCTTTCAGCATGTGATACAAAGTTGATGGAGATCTCAAGCCTGATTATCATGAGGGCAACCAAGTTTAAATACAGAAGCACTAGCAGGAGAAGAGAAATAAGTGATTAACCCAACACCCAGGAAAGCCTTCTAGCCAACTGGATAGATCAGAAGTAATCAGTCTGAAATATCACATTTAAATTAAAGTAAGCATTAATAAAATACTAACATATTTTAAAAGAATATGTTCATATATTTCTTTACACTATTGCAAAGAGCAGAGACATGAAACAAAGGAGGGTATGAGAGAAGCTATTTTTCAGTAGACATAGCTGATGGGATAGACCTACAAGGAGCTATGGAATCATAGTGAACACGAGTCATCTGTGTGTATAGCTGGCCAAAAAGAACAATAGTATCCTGGCTTGTATCAGAAACAGTGTGCAGCTGAAAGAGGGCAGTGATTGTCCTCCCATATTGTATATTATACAGTACAGTTGTATTTTGCAGATACTATTTGGAATATTGGTCTCCAACAGGGAGAACACCCTTACTGCTATGACAAGGATTTTGAAAGTAGTGAGATGATATACTACTTTTAGACTTTGCTGAATCATTGACAGAGTCACTGTCAACACCTAAATTTAGGTGTCTTTTATTAATAACAAGAAAAATTCCTTTAATTCTGAAAACCAGGACATCATTGTATTTCTCTCACTAAATTTGTCAGAGCCATTCTCCTGCTGACCTTGTGAGTCACCCACAAAAATCACTTTATTTCTTATAATATGCTCCAAAGTGATGTAACTGTGCATATTTCCCCACTTGTATATATCATTACTATACCTCTACACTGACACACAAAAAACCAACCCAAAACCAAACTGGAAGACAACAAATATTATTCGTTGTCACTAATTTATTCTTTATCTGTGCAGGCAGTCCCAAGACACCAACACAGTCTTGTCTAGTGCACAAAAAGTTCCACAGCAGAAATGCTAAGCTTAAGGTCATCCTATATTGACCCTACATCTCCTACCACATTCGTTATATATCTTGCAATTTCTGCAGAGAAATCCTCTTTTATCAGGTAAGTCTGGTCTTCCCTAGAACAAATAGCATACCATATGTTGAATAAATGGGCAAACCCCCCCCAACATTTCAATTTTTTTTTTAAAAAAGCAATATTTTTAAAAGCATGTTTTATGCATCTGAAGTTCATTTTTTTGTTTGGGCACTTCTATCCATCTGATTGCTTGCAGTGGTCATAACATGATTTTCCCTGGTTTGAGTTACGGATATCTGTGTGTGTGAGTGTGTGTCAGGGGCTGGGGGGTGGGTGGTGTGTGCATTCCCTACAACTTCTGTTACCTGGCCATGTTATTCACCACTAAGGCTGAAATCTTAATTCAACATCTTCTTAATATTTACACATTAATCTTTCAACTCATGGCAATATACTCTTTCCTGAGGAATCATGCCTCATTCAATGCACTGGATGCTACCCTCTCCCAGAAAATGTTTTCTGCCTTTTATGAAGCATTGTAAAATGAGTGTATATAGCAAAAAACGTAAACTATAAAAAATGTAAAATCATGTAGGGAAAGATCACTGATCCAGGAGCTTTGCAGCCTGGTACTTCACATTGTCATGAAGGAGTGATTAATTCACAGATGCTATGACCCTACACATGTGAAAAGTTGTCACCAAGAGAAACTGTGAACAACCACCATGGGGTATCTTCAAATCCAGCCATAAAGACTTGATGTCCATGAAGCAGCTTTAAACCGTCCCAAAAGAGAAGAGAGTTACACCTCAGTTTCCAGAAGTCTGAAGTACTAAGATATGTCATAAAAACAGAACATAAATGTCTCTAAAATCTAGGCTTTCTGGTCTTATAAAGGCAGCATTAAACTTGGATTAAGCATGCTTGGCTCAAAATAAAAATGCTTCATGTCTCTTTATAGGGGACTAGAAGCTTTAGTTTTTGTCTTTACTTTGCTTAATTGTAAATTGTGGACCAAATTCTCATCTTACATATGGAAGTAAAAACGCATATCCAAGAACAGAATTTGTTCATTTAATATCAAAGTAATGTGCACTTCTGGTAGAGCACATTTTTAGATTCTGACATGGAAACATGCATTAACAATTTGCAGCAAAATTTAAAAGAAACAAAACTGGCTCTTCTCCATTTCATACAAATGAGATCTGAGCCCTGAATCCAATAAGAATATGCAAGTTTAGAAGAACACTGGCTTGTAAGCAAAATGTTTCTTTTATATCAGTCATTCCTGATTTGGATTCAGTATGAATTCTTGTTATGATACAAGAGTAATTATGTATCTTTTTTTTAATGCAATTCACGCTATGGAGAAGCAAAGTAAATAGACCAAGGATTCAGTGTTAATAAACAGCAAATTTTTATTTAGAATTTCTGTTTCCTGTTGTAAAAGCCCAGAAGAAGAGCCGCTACAGGGTATGCCTGGAACACTGATAGCCAGATAGCCAGAGTCAATCAAAGGTGGCTGGCAAGAATACCCCGTGAAAAAGAGCAGGATGTGGCTGGAAAAGGAGCCATACAGAGGTAGAGCAACAATTTTCTGGGACAAACGTACTTGTTCTGGCTCCTGGAGATAAGCACAACGCAGCACAGCAAAAGCACATGAATGAGATTGAGAAGTGGGCGTGGACCAAGGGCTGACTCGGTAGGGTGGGATAAGTATCTCCAAAGACCCTGAAGACCTCCAACACTTTTCCTGAAAGATCTAGGAGAACAAACTGCACATGATAACCAATTTGCATAGAAAGTGTGAAATAGCTCCAGCAGGGAAAATGTTATCTATACAAAGTTATTGTCATGAAGCCTAGGCAGTGCCTCAAGCTCCCCAAAACCAACAGCAACATCAACGTTGGAGCTAGAACTGGTGATCTCTTTCTTTCATTCTCTCTTTCTTTGTCTCTACTTTTCTTTAATCTCTCCCTCTGCCTTCGCTTTCTCTCTACCCCTTAAACAAAATCCACCGAAGTGTGTTGAGACTAAAACGTGAAGAACTAACATCAATTTCCATGTCAAGTGTGCAATTTACTGATAAAACATTTCTAAGTTTTTGAGGATCCTCTGACTGTTGCCATTCCTTTTTGACCACAGACATCTACAAATCTTGGGTGCTCCCTTCCCTTTAGGGTGGGCCACCACACCTACAAAACAATTTTTAATACAAACAGCAAAAGTGTCATAATGCTTAGAAATTAATAAAATATAGGGATTTTTAAGCATGCTAACTTTCTTCATGCATTGAAAGTAGTTCAGTCTGTTCTGCACCTGTGCTCCTTTAACAGCTTGACAAGGTTTTGATGCCTAGGGCCACCAAATGAAATTGTTGGTCATCGCTCCGTTACATCAAGGCTAGACAACATAATTTCTAAATTTCGTGCCTTCTGGCTTTCTAAACTCAAATACCTGGCTTGAAAATTAGATAATGTATTTTTTCCCTCATATAATCAACTGCACATGAAAATAGATGTTTTCAGAAAGTAAAATTATTAAAGCCTGTAATAAGCCCTGCCATTTAAGAAAGCCATGCAACAGCTTTCATTCCTATATCACATCTGCATTTGCTAAGATTTTAATGATCAGAAGCACCTTCTTCTCTTTTTACATTGTTATTTCATGCTATCAAAGTATTCATCATCAAAATTCAAATTAGCTCATCAAATCAAAGTTGATTTATTAATCTAAAATTGCCAGGACTGATCATCCCTCTCTGACAGAATCTGAGAAAGACATTTACACATTCATTTAAACAAAGAGATGGCATGTACATTTTAGATGCGGTAAGGAGGCATGATTACTGCTAACCCAGCTTTGTCCACAGAGGTAGAGGCAGCTCCAGCAACCTGCCTGGGGCTCTCAGACGTCACTGTTCCCAGCCACAGGAATAACTACCCTATGGAAGTGTCCCTCGGGGTGAATCACAGAGAGCAGACCCGCAGCTCACAGTAATTTGGAGCTACTCTGCTTTCTGAAAACCTGTTCCAGGAGCAAGTAGCTACAGCCAGGCTATGTCTGAATGAAAGGATCGTCTGATTCAAACCTCATAGTCCACTAAGGACACTCATTTCATGTCAGTGTGCAAAATGCTACAGAAAGTGAGGGTATTCTGCATTTCACAGGCACAGAGGAGAAAAAAATCAGAGGTAGTATCTTTCTAAAAGAGATGTAAAATGTTACTTTTATTAGCATACCTACTGACTGAGAGTAGTCATATCCAGGAGGGCACATGTGCTCTAGCCTAAATGTATCTTAAACTCAGTGAGGCTGGTGGGGCCTAAGCTCTCAAAAGTAAACATTGCTTACAAATTTTTCTTTCAAAAATCTGGGTGGTAGAAATCTGGTACAAATGCTGTAACAGGAGCACACACCTGGACCAGATGGACCATCAAATAGTCACTCAAAGGTTGCTGTGGACATCCATTTTAGAAAAAAAATTCAAAGTATCTGGAAAATTACTGGATGTGACAGAGGCTCAGTTGCCATAGAAAATCAAATCCTCTTTACTAAGGTGATTAAATATGTCTGTGGGTGGCTGGTTTTATTGAGAATGTTGGCCTTAATATCAGTGAAGCTTATTTTGCTATATTCCGTGTTTGGTGTAACCAGATTATTCATGTTTGTTTATGTAAAATAGTCTTATAATTTTTCTGGCAGAACGTGGCTTCCTGAAAATAACCTATTCAAGTCATATCAAAATACTGGAAAAATGTTGGCAATATTGATCAGAGACCCAAGTTTAGAAACTACTTGTAAAGATTCTGATAGCATTCTCCTCAAATGTATTGTAATATATATTTTCATATCTTGATACCAGCTAGATCAGGACCCTGACGCTCATAGAAAACATATATGTGCTCAAAAAAACATTGCAAAAAACACACCTGGAGAGTTGAATCAAGCATACAAAGCATAATTCACTGGAAATACCAACTGCATAACACTGGAAATGTGATTGCTCCTTGCATTGTGTTGTTCTAATCCTTACACAAAAATTCTCAAATTAATGCCAAAGATTCAACAGAGGTGCTACCATAGTGTGTAAACTGTAACTACATGCAAAGCAAAATTTCTGCTGTATTACTGGTAACTAATTCTAACATTGCTCATACTACGTGCCTGTGATGCTGGGATCAGAGCAATCCTTCTCCCAAATTTGTAATACAAGGTTGCCATAAAATCTAAGATTTGGGACATAAGGTATTGGCAAACTGAGGGGTAACAGAGTTTGCAATTTGTGAACAAAGGTTCTTAAACTGTACAATATGAAAATATATCAATATCTCTCGAGCCTGGAGAATAACTCATTCTTTAGTAACTGAATTAACTAAACTAAAACCAGTTTGTTCTCCATGGCAGAGATAGCAGCACACAGAGCACAAGGACAGATGAGAAACCAGAGGGCACACAGCACTTCCTACTGGAGGAATCTCCCTGGAAATGTTCCTGACTGTTGCAAGATGCCCCCACATGTTTTAGCAAGAGAGATACACATCCGTTGCATGAATATCCTTTTCCTTGAGAACATTATAGAATAAATTGCTATACATATGTATACTTTGCTTGCGTTTTTGAACCAATTGATTTCTCTCCTTATTGCTTACACATGAAACCTAAACATAATCTGCTTTGGTTAATGACTCTCATATTTTCATCTGATTCTGTCATCTCTACTGCTGCTCATCTGGGGAAATGAACAACAGAAATGTCAGTAAGCAGCTTGAGACCCTTTAGCCAAGTCTTGAAGTTTCCAAGAACTCTATTTTCTTGAACTTTCATCTCAACAATACTCAGTAAAGCTCCTTACAAACCTCCTCATGTAGGGCTATCTAAAATTTCTCACATTTCTACTTTACAAAGAAAACTGTCTTATATTTAAACAGTTTTCAAAAGGTGTCTGTGATTCAGGAGCTCAAGTCACACTTTGAAAAAAACTGTCTCTCTAAGTGCCTTTAGTTATGTCTGAAAGCAAGATTTAGATTTCTAACTCACTTAAGCTTTTTCAAAAAATATGTCTGTCATCCATCTGCAACTAATTTACCCTATGCTTTCTAACTCTCTAGGCATTCGTTCCAAGATGTCATCACTCTGTTGGTAGTTTTAAAATAGCTACATGAACAAATTTTCTAAGCATTTTAAAAATTTTCTTTCCAGTTTTGAAATAAGTGATTTGTCAGTGCTTCTTTTCAGTCTTTCCATGACTAAAACTTCAACAAGAATAAAAAGGATTCAGCTCGTTTGGTTTTTTAGGGCTTTTTAACCATGCATTTACACCATAAAAATTGTTTAGTGCTGTGTGGTTCATATTCTTCTATTTTCATGCCTACTAATAACATAGAAGCTGCTGAGGATGAAAAAGCACCTTGCAGTTTTTCTTCTGGGGCAGAGAGAGGGCTGAAGCACCATGGAAGTCCTTTCTGCATGTGCCTCAAGATCAGTGCAAAGTCTAACACTGCCAACAGAAGCAACAGCTTGAGGGTGATGATGGAAGAGAAAAACATGCTGCAGTCCTCTCAACAGCAGTGTCATTATTTTGAAACCTGTCGGTGCCTCTTTAGTGAGCAGGGAGCAGGATGTGCTGCTCGGCTGTGCAGGGCTCGCTCCTAGCAGGGCTTTGGCACAGCCCGCTGGCAGACATTGCTGACATTCTGCACCATTTTGCTTTTCAGCTTCCATCAGTAGCAAATGGGCCCAAGCATGGCCTCAGCTGGGGCCTTTCTCCTATTTTATCAACAAAATTATTCTCTCCCATACATTTGCATTGATTTACCAGTGTAAAGCAGTGCTTCAAAGGGATATCCCCATTTTTGGGTTTACCGTGTGGACCTGAAAATCTTCAGGACCAGCTGTTGCTTTCCCAACAAGAAGCAAGGCCATTGGGAGCCAGGTGTGTTAGTCCTCCCTCCAGAACAGGCTGGGCTTAAACAGAGTGAAGTAGTTACTAAAGATGTAAGAAGTGCAGAAATAACGGAGTTGCCATCTTAAGTTTACCTGAAATATTCCTCCAGTAGACAGCAGTTCCCTCATGAGCACTGTGACCATGGAGATGCTATTCAAAACATTTGAAAGCTAATGCAGAACGTCATAGGTAAATGGTATGCCTAATTCCATAGTTTGGAAAATTTTTGTTCTGCTCAGCTGCCTAATCTTATGGCAGTCTCTCTGCCCTTGCATCTCATTCTGACAATTCCAAATTAACAGTCCAAAACGGATTCAAGTGCAAAGGTCCATTTATTTTAAAGAAACAAAGGAAAAATACTCCATGTATATCTTGGATATACTATAAATCACTGTGTCACTGTGTTTTCACCCTTATCACCCAGTGTACAGATGGCTCTTCTGTTTTCCATCTCCATCTTATCTTAAAAAGCACCTGAGGACATGCTGAAGAGTTGTCTGTCCACCAGAAGAATTTTCATGGTTTGTAGAGGGATGATTGAATATAAAGGTTTGGGGATGAGAGAGAGAAAGAAAGCTCTCTCATCATCTCACTCCTTCAAATCTGAACAAATAATTCCTTTTGGCAAAGTGGTTTGAAGACTATCATACAAGCAATTCCACCATTGTATTTTTAAGTGAATGATGGAAGAATGGGACAAAATGGTGATTTCCTACAGTGTTTCACTTTATGATACACTAATAACTTCTCAGTTGTCATTAAACTGCTCTGCAATTAGACTACAAATATGTAATAATTTTTACCATTAAAATTATGGTATAATTGTAATTTAATTAAGCTCCACACTCCACATTCCAACATACACATAAACTACTTTAGAAAATTATTTCATAGAATTAAGAATACACCTTTTGCTTAGATCCTGAAGTAGGCAGTTTAGAACTAGACATGACAGACAGGGAAGGAACTCAGCTGGGACTGACTCCTTCATGTACTTCAGGCAGTACCTTTGCTTTTTATTATGTCAGCTTAGGTTGGACGGATTGAGGTGCCTGGAAGAACACAAGGATTCTGTTGTTGTGTCTGATCTATGGAGTTGCTGGATGCTGACTGTGGCAAATATGTTGGCTCCCCTGATCACAAACTCCTGCAGGAGCACAGGCAGTTAGTTTCTTTATGTCTGTTTTCAGTGACTGCTCAAACTTTGAATTTTTCATACTTGTTCTCTGAATTACTTTGCTTATTCTCACTTTAGTTTCCTTCAGCATCTTTGTGAATCTTTCTTCTCCAACTTCTTTTCATCCTTTCTTCCCCATGGTCACTTTCGTATGTGCCTTGCATCTCTGCGTTTCTGGTCTCTTTTTCTTGTCATCCAACAATTCTTCCTTGTTGCCCTTCCCATTTCCCTGCTCTCAGCAGCAGAATGTGCTGAGGGTGACTACTGCAATTAGATGTGCAGAAAAGTAAGGTCATAAAAATATACAGAGTATATTTAAGCGTCTTTCAACCCCTTTGGAAATAGAAATAATTGTCCTAGCGGAGGACATCAATTAGTCCCTGCAGGCCACAGCTGGAGAAAAGCCAGGTTGCTGCACCAAGGAAATGAGGACGGCAATGGCTGAAAAAGCCTGAACAAGCTGAAAAAAAACCACATGAGAATTTTTGCTGTTGCAGGGAAAATACTTCTTGTAATAATAATAGTTCCAAATGGGAGCCTGAATGAATTCTGAGAATACCTTCATGATAATGTACAGGAGAAAAAAAATCATCCTATAAAAACTGATGGAGAAACCTTGGAATGAAAATGTATGAGCTGGGGATTTATGGAAGTACTCTGTCTAATTTTTATTTCCTTTTTCTTTTTCTTTTGACATTCCAGTCACATATTTTCTGTCTGAATGAACAACCAATTCTTAAGATCTACCAATGACAATGTTCCTAAGCCATCCTAGAAATTAGATAATAAACAAACAGTAGATTAATATAAATATTAATATCTTACTCCTCACTACAAAACTAATATAATTTCACTTCTGTTAATAAGCATTTTTTCCCTTACTATTTCAAATATCAAAAAATAATTCATTGACCATGGGCTACTATGGCACTGAAGATCAATTATTCAGTTCAGGGGTCATAGCTTTTATCTATACACTAGAAAACTAGGGACAGTTTATAATTTATTTTAACATTTAAAAATGCAGTATTTTTCTGAACATACTGCAGCTCTAATCAATCTTTGATAAAGTCTTCGAAAAATCGGGAGAATGTATAGGATGTTTTAGTACTGCAAAAGCAAGTTCGCTCAGATCATGAGATCCTTAAAATTCCCTGCAAGACTAATATGGTATTTTAACATAAGTTAGCTCTAAAGGAAGTATTCCACCTCCATTATGTGCCAAGCCTGGCAGCTGTGCCCGGCTTTGTGTTTTAAAACCAGCTGTCTCTGTCTTAATGTAAGTTCTGTTCAAAGAGATATTAATCAGACTGGCTAGACTGTAGGGACTTAATGTTTCAGTACCTACTTTTTTATCTAGCATTATAAACTTTATATCGAGATATAAATTAGCACTTCAAGTGCTCTTTGCTTCTTCGACTCCTTGCCTGAGGGTCCCTTTAATTCTAAGCTGTCTGATGAGCTATACAAATGATGCATGCAAGAATGCCATCAGCTTTGATATGATGTTTATTTCTTCTTGTTAATGAAAATATTTCCATTTTTATGCACGTTTCTCGTGGTTTAAGAAAATGCCATCTCTGTAGTGCTTTAAGATTCACTATGATGGAAAGACTTTTTATTAAAACAATATTTTTCTCTAGTTTCAAGATTGGCACTTGCATCCTCTCACTCTGACAGTTTACATTAGTTTTCTGCATAATAGGATTGAAGCAGTGGAAGATTAACAGGAGGCAATCTAATTTAATGGTTGCAATTATAGTTGATGAAGAAATGTGTTAATCAGGAAAAATATAACTCTGATGACTTCCTACGTGGAAAAAAAACAGAAAAGAAGGGAAAAATGGATAAGAGAAATCCGTGCTGGGTGAGCTTGCTCATCTGTTTATCCACTTTTGTTCTAGAATAATATTTTAATATGGATACTCTTGCATAAAATTACATTCTATAGTACATAGGCTGTGTCAGCCTGATGGCTCAGACAGTAGAAAATGTTGAGAAGTTACTCAAATGTCTTCACTAACACCTGAATAGATACCAGTAGAAAAAAAACCAAACCACTTTGCTTACTGTTTGTGTGGGGCACTCTTGCCTGCATAACAGAAATTATTTGTGGGACTGATTCTCCATTTCAGCTGCACTTTGATCCTACAAGTGTATGGAAGCATAGAACAACTCGAGAAAACTGTAGGCAGGATATTGTTGACCATTATTTCCAAAATAGATATAAACTGCAATCTGCCCGATGCTCTAAAATGTAATGTAGCATTCAACAGGGTATTGCAGCCTCGCAGACCAACCAATCTAACAGCTCAGGGAGCTGCTGACTGTCCTCCTTCCTTGGGAGAGGTTGATGCATGTTCATAGAAAATGTATGTGGTATTATTTAGTTATTATCAGCACAACATGGCAGAAATAGCACAGCGAACATACTTCCTTATTTTTTCTCTTATTTCAGGAAATCAGAGAGAAGGGACTACCCTGATCCAAAGGATGACCCTCCCTTCCCAGATATCCTGAGTATCCCCAGCCATACATATCATGCATCCAAACACACAAAAACAGCGGGACTGTTTCTGCATCCCCCACCCTGGGACAGCAAAGGTCTCAATTTCTGCAGCATTCCTGCAGGTACCTCAGTGGATCCCTGACTGGTGAACCAGCAGCTGCTGGCCTCACGTAGGACAGCAACCTTTTCTCCCAGGGCTGTGAATATGAGGTGATTATCAACTATAAAGCAAAACCCACTATTTTAGATCAGACCCCAATACCCACCCCCCCCCCCCAAAAAAAAAAAATTCCCAAAACAAACCAAAAAATAAGAAAAACCCAACCCAAACCTTCATTCTGCATTCAGATATTTTTCTACAAATTCATTCTGGGGGAAAAAAAAAGCATTTCTATCTTGGGAAATTTCAGTGAGCGACATAAGAAACAGGAACATAAACAGTACACAAAATGAACACTGAACACTTTACATAAATATTTGCAGTAGAATTGCATATTTTTGAGGACGGATTTTATGACTAT
Organism: Origma solitaria; assembly: GCA_013397895.1. Taxonomy (NCBI): domain Eukaryota; kingdom Metazoa; phylum Chordata; class Aves; order Passeriformes; family Acanthizidae; genus Origma; species Origma solitaria. The sequence continues at coordinate 1,048,257 of VZRL01002457.1, forward strand.
GAAAACATATTGTCCATGTGTTGTGTCTACATCACACCTTCAGTGACGTATAACTCTACCAAGCTCCTTCAGCAGCGAAAGGTTCTCAACTCTTACAAGCAGGAGGAGCATCCCTTCCCGGTACCCATCCCAGTTTCAGGAGCAATGTGTTGTAGACTGTGGGTCTCCCCCAGTTGCCATCCTGTGGATTACAGGGACACGCAGTAAGCATGAAAGCATTGCTGTGGCACGGTCTCCCTCTTCCAGCCACGTGGAATGGTGAGCTCACAGGATTGCTAATTAGAAGGATGCCAGAGGGACAAAAGGGGAGCGAGCCATTGCTCCTGTGAAGAAATTCATACACCCTACCTTTCTTTAGCACTTTAGCTGAGAAATAACAAACAACACTGCGCCTCAGCAGCAGAGGCCTGAGGACCAGAATTAACGTTCACCACCACTTTGTGCTGGGACTATATGTCTTTTTGGCAAAATTCAAGATGCATGTTATCACTACTACCTTTATCATCATCATCATCATCATCATCATCATCATTATCTTTTGAAGGACATGGAATTAATCGACTGACTGCTATGAGCAGTAAATACCTCCTGATTTTAAACATGTTGAATACCCTTTGAGGAAGAACTTTGGTTCTTTATTACTTGCATCTCAACAGAAATATTTCTGTCAGTTGAAGAAGCTGAACAAGGACTTTTGTTTCAAGTGACCAACCACGTATGACAAACAGACAACCTGCAGTGAAATGTTCGCGGATATAAGATTTATATTCAGTGATTTAGTTATTATTTTGTGAATAGTTCTGAATAGCAAATATCTTTGTATGCTTCGTGGTCCATTCACAAACAAACAAGTTAAATATAGTGGATAATATATTCATAGCAGATAACTCCCAAGACTTCCATGTGACGTATTTTTAAACCTGATCACTTACTGTTTCTTAAAAGGGAAATCCTTGTACGCAAACAAGTAAGACTTCAAGAGCATTCAAATGCATATCTTGCATTATCAACACAATGCAACATTTTTTTCTAATTTGCAGCACTTCAGTTCTTCCAAAAGACTCAGTCTTCTGAACTCAAGAATTTCTGAAAGCAGCAGGTTATCTCATTACTTTTAGCATAGGGCTATTTTCTGGACCTAGAAGAAAAAAAATACTACTTAATTTCTAAACTTGGTCACAGAAATAAGCAATAAAGTAGAATCTGAGGCCAGATTTTCTTTGGCCTTTGGGTTTTGAAACAAATACAACCATTAGCCTTTTCTCGCAGATGCAACAAGTACATATGATTTATTATTACTGCTGGGAAATCCATCATGCTCCTATCTGTCCTCCTCCCCTGTGGTCCTCTCACTTTGAAATGTTCTCTCAGCACTCCCTCTTCTGTGCTTGACTCAGCCTTCTGCACCTTTTTATGAGCTAAGGTCTTAATTGTTAAAATTGACTCTTAGAGCAGTTAATGCCATGGGCCCCCAGTGTTTGAAATATTTTTTGTGCCTTCAGGATATCTCTTAGAAAAGCAGACTTTGCAAATCCACTGTAATATAGTAGCCATTTTCCTCTGTTCTCCAAGGAAAATTATAATTGTTCTTTCCAAATGGTCTGGAAGTGAAACCTGAATGCTAATTTATTAGAGATCTATATTCATTCAGGATACAGAATAAATAGCAAAAGAATTCATTCAAAATTAATGTTGATTTCAAGCTCAGTTAGGAAACTGACTTTTAAGAAAATATGGGCTTTGCATACCCCAGTTTTTCATCTATGGAAGATGTTTCGTTTAAAACTTTAATATAGAAGAATAAGTCAGACTTGTTTTTATGAGCAACTTTATGTATGGAAATTCTTGATTTTTGTAATCAGAAAAAAGGAAAGAAAATACTCTATTAAAAAAAAAAAAGGTAGTGAATTGGTTACAGAAATCAAAGTACACCTCTTACACCTTCTAGTTCCATAAAGTAAAAAAAAAAAAACCAAACTTGATCGTGACAATGTTAATATGAAAAATGACATTAAAAAAAAAAAGAAAGAAATGGAAATGAAAGAAATTAATAGAGAATATAAATGTGAGGAGATATTTGGAACTTTAAAATGAGCTCACTGGAAACAGAAATGGAAAAACCATTGGACTGGAACATTGAATGGCAGGGATGGAAGAGGAAAGCATGGAAGAAACCTTGGTGTGCACAAAACTGAAGTGCTTTCGGAAACACTTAAGCAGGAGGATATTAGCTGGCTCAACTCAGGAATTATTTTGAGTTACTAAGGAGAACAGAAGAGGTGATTATAAAAAGGTTCAGCTTTGTGGATAATATTTAAATGTTTTCCAGTACTGCAATACACAGCAGGAAAATCTATTGCTATTATGCTCAACACTGCATAATAATATGAAACTTTTCAAGGAAACTTTTCAACAGCTAATGTCTCTGGCAAGGGAAGGGGCTTAAGACAGGGACAAAATACTCTTCAAGAAGGGAAACAAATGGGTATTTTACCAAGATGTGAGTTGTGAAATTAGAAGTGATCAAAAAAACAGCAGTTTGCCATTGTCATTTTCAGGGATGACACAGAGATAGGAGGGGAAAAAAACCTTTTTTTTTTTTTTAAATTTTAAATAGGACCAAGTCCAAACCAGCTCGTCACAGCTTGTTTGAGTGGTAGAACCAAAGTTGCTGTTTCTAACTCAGAAGCTCCTGACAGAGCTCCTTCTGATTTCTGCGTCTTCCCTGTTGGAACAAGACTAAAACAGCAGCAGAGCTGGACATTCTCCTCTTGGCTTTCTCTTCCTCTGATTCTACCTTCTTCTTTTTTCAGCCATTTCTCTGGTTCCCCTGAGGCACCAGGACTCTAGGCCAGGGCTGTATGAGAACCAGCAAACAAGAACAAATAACAAATAACATTTGTTGAACCAAATCCTGCTGCCATTCCAGATTTCCATATGCATCTAAAGAAGAAGACATAGCAAAGAGCCAGAAACAGAAAGGAGTTTTTCTGTTTATGTAGTATTTCACCAGCAGAAATTCATAGAGTGAGATTAATAAAGACATTAAAATATAGATATTCTGTTTCATGTTTACAGTTACAAATTTAAGCCATTTAATCTGTAATTTTTAAAAATTTCCTATCCATCAGCATATTATAAAATGTCTAGGCATTATGTAAAGCAGTACTGCCTCATAAAGCAGTGAGCCAAGGAAGAGGGACTGAAAGGCTTTTATATGTCTATTTGTTCTGACCACAAGAGTTGTGTTTTGAAGAGCATATAAGGACACTGCAATTTTCCCCCAAGGCCGTCTCAATTATTTTGCACAGGGCTCCATGGTGTAATATGGATCTGTCCCATGTGACCTCCTTTTTGTGTCAATCCAGACAACCCACGGCTGTCACATTTTATATGCCCTGACACTACTGATTTTTGGAAAAGCCATTGAAGGAATAGCCTGACACGCTGCCTGGTATGGTGGTCAAAGAAATGTGGGTTTGGCCTGGTGTGGCAAACAAAGAAGCAGCTATCTGGAAAAGTCATTCTGTCTAGGAAATAAGAGTAAACATCTTCTTTTAATTGTCATCAGGGAGGTTCATGCCGTGCCTTTGAATGGCTGAAAATAATTTGATGATTTTTCCACACTAAAATAACAAAAACACCAAACCAACCAAACAAACAAACAAAAAAAAATCACTCTCTTCCTGACCTGGAGGATTTTTTAAATCACTTTATGAAAAAATTTTGGAGCCCTTGTGGGAAGCACTGGGAAGTGAGGAAAGATTAATGTTTCATTGCATTTCTGGGTGTCTGCAGGAAACATCTCTAAAATTTCCTTATCTTATGAGTAGTGCCTTTAAATGTTGTGTTAGTAGCATTCACATCACCAGAGATCAGGAGCAATTTCATTCCTGCACCCCATTACAGGTGATCAGGTCCAGCCAAGTCTGAATCCCAGAAAACGGAAAATATACTGTCAGCATCTAAACACCACACAGCATCATTGTGGCTCAAGCAGCAGCATTCACCCTCTCTACCCTTCCAGCAGCAGGTTGGCCTCACTTCACTTCTTTACACCTTCCTTTTTTCCTGCTGACATCAGGGACGTGGGGACCATGGGACCTGCACCACATTTTCAGAGCAGGAACATCCCTTTCCTGCAGCAAGTGATCCTCCCTCCCAGGGACCTGTGGGGTCACAGCACCATGCTGGAGGCAGCATCCTGGCAGACCAGGTCTTGAGGACAAATGAGACCAAATCATCTCAGCAACAAGTTGACAGGCTTAAAAATGTCATCCCATCCACAACACAAACAATGAAACTTGCTGGCCCTGTGATAGCTTTTTTTTGCAAGTGGAGTTGTGAAAAATTGAAATGCTATTACTGACCATTATTGTGTACTCAGGCTGTTTCCAATTTTTTTGTCATTATGTCATTCCTCTTTTTCTTAGAAAACTCCTTGCAACTTGTTTATTTAAAATACAACAGAATTGAAATTAAAATGCAGGGAGCTGTCCAACTGAGAAAGTACAATAACCCATTGGTGTGGACATTGTACATGAAATGGCCATCCCATAAAGCATTAGAAATTTTTCTTTTTCTGTTTGATCTATTGTCTTTCTCTGTACATTTTGTGTTTTACTTTGTAGAGTTTATTTTCAGGGTTTGGCTGGAACTGACAATATGGATATTTAAAAACCTCAGGTACTAATTAACTTACTAGCAAAGTGGCAAAGCCCTTGGATAAACTCTGTTAAAAAATTTTTAACATTAAAATAGAATTTCCTACGTGTTAGATATAATGCCTTCAATACATAAACACCTGGTCAGTGGAGAAGTTTGATTAATGCATCAGAAGAATTGACTCACCTCTTCTGGTAGAGTAGGCTAGACCGGACTGGACTAAAATAGATTATTTCAGTTGAAAGAGACCTACAAAAATCACTTAGTCCACCTGCCTGGCTAAGGACTCACCACATTAAAGCTTTTTGTTAAGGACATTGTCCAAATGCCTCAAACACTGACAGGCTTGGGCACCAGCCACCTCCCTAGGAAGTCTGTTCCAGGGCTTGGTCACTCTCTCAATACAGAAATGCTTCCTAATTTCCAGTCTAAATATCAAGTTTTACTACCTAGAAATATTTTTAAAAAAGCTTCTAATTACATATTTTTTCCCTTGTTACTCACATTGTGTTGTCTACATGGCCTATCATGTTCACTTACAAAGTTTTGCAATCTATAGTATTATGTATGTAGAGAAAAACCTATGAATGAGTAACTTAAATCTTGTAAGTATTTTTCACAGCTCTTGGCTCTAATAAATTATAAATATTACTTTTCTTGGTTTTGTTTATATGTTTTGGTTTTTTTCAATCAAGGACAATGAGGCCAATTTAAAATTTAGTTTGGTTCTACTCTGAGCTCTGCTTTAATTATAATGACCATCCTAAAAATGTTTTAGTCAGGGACTATCTTTGTCATATGAAACACTAGAAATTTTATGATGTGTAAGTGCTAAAAGATACTAAAATATAATAGTAATCAGTGTATTCAGTATTTTTGTTAAGTATTCTGAGTTGATAACACTTGGTAAGATTATGTAAAATAGTGAAAAATAGGCAAAAAAAGCTTAAGAGAATATTTTCATAACCAAAAGAGGGTGTTATTTTTATTTAATTTTGAGCAAGCTCAGCTTGTTAATTGTTTCAATTATTGTAATGATCCACCCTTTACCAAAAGGGTAAAATGGGAAAATCTCAATTGCTCCTTCTTCAAATTAAGGTTTTCACTGAAAATGTGCTGTGTGTTTGTCCTGATGATGCATAAATATTGCCTCTAATAGATAAAACTACAGGAGATGTTTAAAAGCACTCAGGGTTGGCCTAACTAGTGAACACAGTAAAAACATTTTCCAATAACTTCAATGCCTGCTGACCAGGGTCAATGCCAAGTGCTTTAGAAATTATTTCTTTCAGACTTTTTCCTATTAATAATTAATGTTTGTTATATCGGTTCTTAAACTTCACCATAAAAACCACCACTTCTGCTGCCTACTCAACAAAATGGCTTATTCAAATGCATTTAAATTCATAATTTATTTGAATATATTTTCAGGACGCTGCATCTCAGGAGTTTATTTGATTTATTTTCCACATAAGTTGCTGAATACCATGACATCCCCAAACTTGAAAGCATACTTCTGCCTCTTAAATCTGATGAAATGCTACCACCACTAGGCACGATTTCACTAGACCTATGGACTAGCCTAAGTCACTCAGCTTCTCTCTCACTCTCCCATGCCTGAATTGTCATTTGAAGTAATACCTGAGTTTTAGTGTCCTTGTTTATAGAACTTCCAAAGCTAGAAACTTCTGCTTGTTTCAAAGTTCATACAAATGCCTGCTTAGAAAGAATTGAAAACATATTTTCCAAATAATAAATGTTTTCTATTTCATTTAAAAATCGAAAACTAAAATCAAAATATTTGTATGTTGCTGCTGTAAAAATATTGTATTTTTTCAATGAAAACATGCTTCCAAAATAACAACATTTTCTTTAATCTTCCATGGAAATAAAGTTAATTTACTGACTAGCTTTCTATTAAATTCCTCCCAGAGGTCTACATGTCACAGTTTGAAACAACAGATAAGGTGGTGGACAGCAAGTGGGGTCCAGAGAGAAGAGGTTATCTCCTGCAATGAAAAGTACATCTCTGCCCTCTCATGTCATACCAAGCGATTGTTTTGGTACCAGGGGACTTAGCACCACCCATAATCGCACATCTGATGAGGTACCAGAAGTTCTAAAAATTCTGAGCAAAATAGGGCTGGTTCTTCAAAGCAAGTCATAGGAGTTTCCAAACATTTTTAGCACACGTTTTCAGTAGGAGGAGATACAAGCACTTCCAGATTACATCAAATGCTTAAAGGAAACCCTGGAATGTCTTTTTTTTTCAGAGATACTTATGGAGTAAGTGCTTTACAGAATTTTTTACAGTTTGCAGAATCAGGCAGTAAGGAAAAAAACAAAAAGTGAGGTTTTTCTGAAGGAGAATAAAAATATCATATAACAACTCTCATAATAAAAGAGTGACTTTACTGCTTTATCATTGAAGTGCTATTAACTCTGCTCAACTGCCTGAAAAATATAATTAATGTTTTCTCATACACCAATAATTTGTGGTTTTCATTAATATTCAATTTTTTTTCTTTTTAATTATCCTATAACGAATGATTTTTGATAATAAGAAAATTAGAAATATTATTACAAATATATGTGGAAATGTATGTACAAATAAAAGTGGGTTTTTTCGGTCAGAGACCAAGTTTTTAAAAGCACCAACAAGTCAAGAAAGTGCGGTCACTGTTTCTCCATTGCAAAAGACCAGAGTTGTCATAGATCCCTGGGACGATGCCCTGCACCTTCTGCCAGAGGGAGCACAGTCCACCACACTGCAGTTGGTGTTGCTTTTAACAGCCCTAGGCAGGGAGAATTCCTGCCACCTGATACTTTGGGGAGAAGCTGTGACGTGAAACGTCAGCCTCCTCAGCAAGAAGCACCGTTCACTAGAAGCACCTTTTTTCCTGAACTTCAGAAAAGGACGATGAGGTGAAAGTGTCTGTATGTCCAAAGTTACAGAACCACCTGGCTGACAGCATCTGAAAAGTAAATTCAGAATGATTAAAACATATTGTCTGTCTACCCCTTCAAGCTCCTGGTCTTTCTTATTTCACTCTGGGCGCAGGCATAGGAAATGATACACAAGATAAAAAGGATGGATGACAGTCCCTCAGCATCATTTTTTTTATTCAGCTAGAGATGCTGAGAGATCATTGTTACAGTAAGACACTGGAAAAGAAACTTTATGGCTATGGTTTGTAAATATTGAAAAGGAGAGTGGTAAATATATCCTCTGTTAAAGTCTAAACAGGCTCATTCCTTCTGATTTTTTCCCACTTCGCAGCTTGTGAGGCACGTGAAGTCTGTAAAGGATCAGAACACTCTGGCCATACCTCATATGTAATCCGCCCAGAGAAAAAGAAGCCAAATTGTTCGAGGTCACAGCAGAGGCTCTTCAGCCAAGGGGAAGGTACCTCTGCAGCTGAGGGTGTGATCCAGGCTCAGCAGCAGCGAGCAGAGCCCCACGGATGCAGTGTCATGCTTTAAAACCATTCTTCCATTAATTTCCTGTGGCCTTTCCAGACCTGATCATCACATTCCTCACCTGAAGTTGTGTGTGTCATCAAATTTGCTCTTGTAGAGATTAAGCTATGCCTGTTAGCTGTTTCCAGAGGACAGAAGGAGATTCCAGCCTGCCAGCTCTTTGTCTTCCCCTGACCCTCCCTCTCCCCCCACCTTCTCCGGAACCCTGATTCAAAAAGTATCTTTTGTTTAACTTTCCGGAAGCCATTGGAAGCCGCTCACTGCTAAAAACAGCTCAGTATAAGGCACGGGACACTGATTTTCAATTTTGTTTGACCAAAATTTGGAGACAAGTTTTGCACACAACTTAGACTGACAACATATTTGGGACCAAGAAGGAACTGTTTGCCCTGCCTAGGCAAAAATTATTTTTTCCCCTATTAGGAAAGAAGAGCCTGATTCTTGAAAAAAATCACAACTGCATAGAGGTCTTGGTTTCTGGCTATGTTTTCATGTTCTCCTGCTCTCTGAAGGTGGGTCTTGGCCCTGCATCATATCTTGTGCACTTACTGCAAAATTAGGTCAACTCTAGTAGTCTCTGCTGTTCCTGGAAGACGTAATAGGGACTCTTTGTGCATCCTTCTTGCTTACACTTCTACCCATTGCTGCCTTCTCTTGTAGAGGAGTTGACTTATTAAGACATTATCCCTTCTAAATTAATATTCTTGCGTGAATGAAAAAAAATACTACTTTGCTTTTTAAAGCTTGTCATTTGAATCAAAACATAAATTTCTATTAAGTTTATAGCAGAAACGTATCTAAGGAGAAGGATCTTTATAATCAAAGCTGCAGAGAATAATGGAAAACTGGGGCATCTCAGCTCCAGAACAGATGTTTGAGGACACTTTCAAATTGTGCAACATTTTTATAGTCTCATTTTCCTACAAGTGCACAACTAAAAGAAATTTTAAGTTGTTGCACATAAATAGTTGTCCTTCCTCCAACTACTCTAGTTATTGTTCTCCTGTCAATTCTTGTCAAGGTTTCGCAAGCTGAGCTTTGGCATGAAAACAGTGAGGACATCCTTCTTTCTTCTAGACAGGCTAAATTCAATTTATGCTTCATCCTGAAGCAGCCCCGAGAGGCACATGATGCTGAGAAGACCACGCTCGGTAGTGCACTTTAGGGCACTGATTTTGCTCAAAGGCCAGTTGAGCCTTCACCAGAGCAGGAGCCCTTACTGGAAATGCTCTGCTAATATGAATTTAGTTGCATTTTATTCTGAAAGTACAAAAAGTCAAGCAAACTCAGAACAATCATCACAAAATATTCCAATGTGATAGTTTCAATTTTCTTTTTTCTTATTCCAAGGGCCAGCAGCCACTAGATCCCTAATTCTTCAAATCATTGGAGTTGAAAAGTCTGCTACTGCCCTGGGGTCTTTCAGGTGTGAAAGAAAATTATCTAGCCTCTCTTGAAAGCTCAAATCCAAAACCCAGGTGCCTGTCCCTGGGATCTTGTTCTCCCAGGCATTGTACCTTGTGGCTTGCTACCTTAAGAGACAATTACTGAATGTATCATTGACAGCCTATAAAATGAAAGGATTTAATATAGCTTTAAGACAAAAACTCTCACCAAGCAATGCTCCTCTTCCTTCTTTTCCATGCTATGGAAGAATAATTTGCCAGCTTTTCCTGAAAGTTTCTTCCTCACTGCTCCCTAGTAAGTCACACTGGGATATGCTCTTTATACCTGACATATCTTATTCTGTTTCTGGTGATCTTTCATTCTTCTCTTTCTTCCAGTCTTACAAAATGTTGGAAAAAATCATAGGGGACAAATTTCACAAGCCTTGGAGTGCTATGTATGTATGTGTATGCTAAATTTCATCCTATACATTCTGAAGGTATCTTCTCGCAAATCTTTGTGGGACACCTCCCTTTTTTCTGATTTTTTTTTTCAGCTATTACAGGTTACCCTGGACCTGTTACCAGAGCAACTGAATAAGTAAAGTTTTCTTAATGCAGCTAAAGAGGACACCGATGGGACAGAACACAGCTCCTGTTTAGTACATCAAATATTTCCCGTGTTAGTGACAAGGAGGAGAAATAATTGCCTGCAAAAAATCTCATGCAATCCTCAAGTAAGAACTGATATATTTAACACATTGTAATAACTGAAAATTCTAGGAAGATGTTTGTGATCCAGGAAAGACTTTTAAAAGCCTCTAATCTGTCTATTTCCTTCTCCTAATTTGTGCTTGACTCTTATTAAAGCTATATGCAAACTGAAAAAGGCTAACCTGAAAAGGATTACTTTTTATTATATGTCCTCCAAAGTTTCATAAGTTTTATGATTTTCCTGATTAGAATTGTGAAAAGATGCTTAAATGCATTTCATGTTCTTCATTATAATTGTTCTTCATAAATTGAAAGCCTCAATTCCTCCTGTAAATTCAAAGCCTCAGTTCCTCCTGTAAATTCCTCCTTCCCCTTATTTGGGATTGCAGGCCTTTAAGCAAAATACTGCTTCTACTGAAAGTGAAATTCTGCTTAGGATTAGCTTTAGAAACTAATTCACCATCTGTGAATTTGTGAAATGTCATTTTTATGAGGAAGAGAAGGAATCTTGAATACTTTTTCGTACCGGAGGGGCACAGAGGGTGCAAAAATCAGCTGTGGTTAGAATAAGTTTTAGTTTTAGATAAGGGAAGAAAAAGGAAAAGAATTGTTATTATGAAAGATATAGAGTATACAGAAAAATTTAACTGGATACGTGGAAAATGATTCTTATAAGTGCAGAGCATTGAAATGACTATTCAAGGTCTTTAGGAAAGTCAAAAAAAACACGCAAGACGAGAAATGGATCTGCCTGGGTGGGAAACTCTCAATGTCCCTTCCAACATGGTGATTTATGATATTTATTTCCCGTAATATAATTTAATCTCACAACCCTTACTATGTCTCTTTCATTCTGTCTGTGATATTTGTCACTTTTTGTCTTCCTTCACATCTCAAAATTCTCAGCTATTCCAATGAGCTGTTATCTGTTTAGAGGTTCGTAATTCACAAAATCTCCTTCTTCCCCTGTTTGTCTGTGTCAACATATTTAAAAAATCTCTTTTTATGTGTTAACCTAGCCCATTTTATCTTACAACCTGCCATATATATTTGTCTTGGTTTTGTCTGTATTCCACACAAGTAAGTCTCCCCTTCATTTGTGCTGCGGAAAATTACTTGCATCAAAAACAAAATCCAGCATCACTGTGAAACTGAGGTCACAGAATTTTTGGTTTACTCTAGGGAGGGTTTTTTTAGCCATCTATGTGTGTGTCCTTGGGCAACTCTCAAGACTACTCCTAAGGGGTCTGGGAAAGATAATAAAAGCAAACAAACCTACCTATAGACAGCAGACTGAACATCCATATACAGGGATTTACCAGGGATGTTTCAGAAGATTTTCAAATTAAAATTATTTACTTGAGAATAATACATGCAATTTTAATTTTTATTTGTGAATATTTTGGTGCAATTTCCAATAGATCTTTAACCATGACAGTCCTTCACGATTTAGCAGGACAGGTACAGTTATGAGACACCTGTAGCCTGGGGGAATTGGATGAGACCAATCTGGGTCTTGCATTATAGACAGAAGATGACCTTATCTCACACAAAAAAGATCTGGCTTTTTCCAGACAACAGGTGAGAGAAATTATTTTCCAGCAATCTGAGTTATTATCTTTCAGCCTGAACCAAGAAGAAAATATAACACTTCAAAACAGCATTTTTATAATGAACCAAAAGAAAAACAAAACAAAACAAACAAAACAAAACAAAGCCAAACAAAACCAAACAAAACAAACAAACAAACAAAAAAAACCAACCCCCCAAAAAAACCCCAGAAAAACAAAAATAAAAACCAACAAAACAAAACAATTTGTATAGGTGTTTATAGCAGATTGTATTAAGCCATAAGGATGGATTCATGGGGTTAAGTGTATGTCATTTAAGTTTCAGTGCTGACAGCAGGGTTTCCTAGTTCCCTTTGGGTCATGGCAGGAGTGTAGCAGGATGGCCTACCTGGAATGTGGTTAAGGATCTCGAGCCACGCCCTGTACACAGGTCTATCACTGATGGGCTGAGAGGGCCATCACACTTTTGGTGTTGAATGGAACCGAAACCGTCTGTCACATCCACCACAAATCAACATCCCAATAACTCAGCAAAGATTTGTCAGATAAGCTGCTGAACTGACCTGGAGGCCTGTGACTGGCAGTCAACACCTTTGCACTATAAAAGTCCAGTCCACTCACCATAAAGTTGGTCCTTCTAACCTATTCCTCCTTGGAGTGTGTGGAGATTCCACCACTGGGGTTTGAGAGCATCCAAAAAGGATACTCCTCAAAGTTAAGAGAAAGGGATTGGCCCATGTTTGTATTGGAGAGTTACAGCAGTCTCTGATCACCGTTTCTTTTTTCTAGCTTTGATGTAATTGCTTTAATATTGCTTTGATATGGTGCATTATCCTATCTTACACTATAATTGTAGTTTTAGCTTTTATACAGTATAGTTAACAATTCTGATTGAGTCCTTTTTGTCTAATAACTTATCATAATAAGTAATTATTTTTTAATGTAAATATATCTGAATTTCCATCATTAAATCCTGCGGGATGAAGCTATAAAACTTAAACTGCTGGCAAAGTCTGGGGCTAGGACAGGGTCCAGCTGCACCCAGGCACCTCTCTCTTTTCTTTACCCACTCTGACCTGTGACAGAGGCCAAGGATGTTTGTTTTTCTTAGCTCTCCTACATAAGATGCCTGATCTTGATATAACTGAAGGTATCTGACATGGAGGAGTTCTGTGGCAATAAGAAGCCCCAGAATCTGACTTTACAGATAAAAAAAGCCTGAATTAGCATGGTGAGACTCTGTGTATCGCTACCATCACAGCCATAAATGTGCATTTCTGACTGCATTTGGAGATATTAGGACAGCCAAAACACTGAGGTTTTCAGTCCTATTCTCAAGGTTATTATTAATGGAAAACAAGAGTTCTGTCCTGAAACCCAGCTATGAAACATTCAAGAATACACAAAGAAGAAAGATTTCACACCTGCTGAGTTAAGCATTAGTAATTTATATCTTCTGGGACAACAGAAAAATTTAATTTCCAAAAACCCGAGTTTGAAGTTGAATTGCTAAAGTTTTCATGGAGTTTTCAAAGACATAACTAACCATTGTAATCATTCTTGAAATAAAAACATTCTTTCTTTGAAACCATATTCTTAAAATAAGCTGCTGCCTCCTAGTCACAATTAAGATTTTTAAGTACGCCAATTAAACTGTGTCTTGTTCTTAAGAGATTTTGATTGCACTTCTGAGAAAAGCGGTGCGGGAATCAAGTCAATTCTCAGAAGGCGCTCAAGAAGCTTTTAAAATAATTTTTCTGATGCATGAAAGCATAATCTAAATGGAGCTATGTTTTCACATAAGGTCTTTTGCCTTAATGTATGATGTATTAAGCAATACTACTCATAGTTGTAGTTCAAAGAATTTTAAGAGCCACAAATATGTTAATTTAAAAGGTTGTAGGAAATAAAACACCCTCTTGAATTCTTTCTACAGAACAAACATCTCTGTAAAACTTTTTTTTTTTCCCACCTTTCAGATAAGAGCTTTAACTGCTGGTATTTTCACTTTAGATTGCATGAGCTTAAATGCACGTGAATATATTTGTACTGTAAGGGTGAAGCTTTTCAAGGGCTATAACCATTTAAACTTTTACTTTAAGCAGGTAGAGAGGATCAAGATGGAAAGAAGGACTAATGACATCAAGAGTTCAGCTTTTCCAGCTGCAAGAGCGCCTGGAGGTTCAGCAGGTATGAAGGCCTCTCTCTCCAGCCAGTGCTCCTCCAAAAGGCAGATCGGGAGGCAGCAGATCACAGCACTACCATTTCCCAGCTGTCAGGACTTCAAGGAACTCTCTGATTTTGTTTTCCACTCAAAATACAAACTGTTTTCTGTGTGTGGAGACTGTTTTTTTTGTCAGCAGCTTACACGCAAGGTGTAAGGATCTTCACATGCAAAAGATGTTTTTAATCTGTCTACCCACATTATTTTAAAATAGCTGGGAGCACGTGGCTTTTTCTTTCCAGGTTCTGTGAATAAAATTCACCAAAGTGAATGAAATAACCTGAAAGTGGGTGCAGAATTATAGTACAATACAAATGTCATGAGTCACAAAAAGATGTAAGAAATTTTATGGTGACATTGCAATAGCTGGTGGCCATAAAGTCCTTATGCAGCTATTCCCATGTGTACTACAAAAGGTCTCAGAATAGTACAACACAAGCACAAACCTTCCCCAATTATAAACTTGGCCTAAAAAAACACCTTACTTTGGATTAATTCTTCCTAATAGTGAATAATATCCACTTGGCTCAGCAGTCTCACTGACAGCGTGAGCTCACAGGACCCTCTGCTCTCACCATGTCTCTCCTCCCCGCCTTCTCACAGCCCTGCATCCTTTCAGCCCTACAGTCCACATTGTTGCAGAGGAGTGGTGCTGTGCCTGGACTTTGGCCTACATTTCAATTTTCATCCATTCTTAGCCCATCTCTCAGATAGCTTTTATAATTAATATCAAAATCAATGCAAAAAGTAGAGCTAGAAGATGTTTCACCTGCCATTCCTTCCAATGCCAAAGTTTCTGACATAACAGAATAGCCCTGAAAATTTAATACTTTATCCTCTGTAGGAGCATTAAGGAGTTCCCCCAGTAAAACAGAGCTGGCAATTTGTCCATAATGGAGTCCTGAAGGATTACAGAAATAGCTGTATTATCATGTGTAGTTGCACTGTTTTAGAAATCCTTCTGTTCTTTCTAAAAGAAGGATTTCTAAAACAGTGCAACTACAATCATGTGCAAATATTCAATTGCTACTTGCATGAATTTTTTAATTAAGCTGCCATTAAGAATTACAAATAAATCTGAATGCATTGCTGTGATACGCCATGGAAGAGACAGAGAATATGGGAAATAAAAGCTGTCTTGTGCTGAGGATAAATTTCTGAAATAAAACATCCAATATCTCATGCCAGAACAATAAAAAAAGGCAGCAAAACAGGCAGGAGAATGCTACAGCCCAAACATGTATTCTTATTCAAATCTAGGTTATGTTGGTTCAGTGCAAAAATCTATTAGGAAAATAAAGAGATAGGAGAAACCCATGTGAAATACGAAGTACGGGAAAACAAGCCACAAACTGACTGTGATGTCTTAAAAAAATATTTCTATAGAAGCCTTTCTTCTTTTTCATTTTCTAGTATCTGTTTTGCACAAATCAATTAATACAGATAATTTGAAATAATTAAATAAATTTGAAATAAATATTGGAACTAAATACACGTATGGCTTTCAACCAATCTTAATAGTTAGTTGATATCATGGTAGCACACACACTACTAAGACTCCTACTACATATCTTCTCATCTGTGTTTTATTTAAGTTACAATTTGTTTCCTGTTCTGGTAAAGATTTACTGTTTTCATCCTGAATGTGCTGTTCCAATTAAAAATACACTGTGTTTATATTTACCTTTGTTACAGGAAATGGGTTGATACTTCAGTTCTCTCATTAATTTTCAAATTATCTTTATAAGGAGTATTAGTTTTTTCAGTTTTTTTCTGAGACCACACTGTCTACATTTCATTACAGATGTAATTTTTACCTCATTATTTTGAAACTTGGTCTTTTGAAAACAGCTTTCCAACTTTTCTCCTTTTTTCAGGGTATTTTTATATGATTATAATTCACTTATTTTCCACAACTCTGACCAACAGCATTTTGTTTGAGGTCAATCAAACCCCAGTATCTGTACAAAGGAGCCAGCTATTTACAGGCAAACATGGGCAGCATTCCACCACTTCACAAAAGAGAAAAGATCAGTGCCTCTGTTCACCTCCTTTCTCAGTTTATTCAAGCGGAATTTCAATTAATTTTGCTTTACTCAGTTAACTCTTGCTTGGGGTAACAGATTTGTCCCTAATAAGACTCATGTGATTGAGTGGCAATGTGGAAGGATGATGCAGTGTACACAGTATTTATTTTAGCATTGAAGGAAAATTCAGTTTAAAAAAATGTGGCTTGTATTAAGTGCTGGTAATGGCAGAAGACAGGACTATTTTTTGACCTCCTGTGAGTTCCACTGTTGTGCGCCAGCTTCTGGGAATTTCATCTCCTTAGGCTTGAATTTCCTTCTAGTCCCTTGATTTCGGTGTCCGGGTGGAACACAGCAGTGCCAGAAGAAGGCTGCTAATCAGGCTGTGCCAGCCTCAGAGCTGCTGGAAACATCGGGGCTGCGGCTGGAGCCTGTGGGGACAGCCAGAGCTGCCTGTGGGGTTGGGCACCCTGGGCAGCTGCCCTGCCTGGCAAAGCCTTCTCTGGACACGAGATTTAATCCTAACAAGTGAATGGCAGCAATGAGAATTATTGCAGTGACCTTTCAGAAACCACAAACGTCAGAAGGAGAGCTATATTTTGTGGGTGAAGTCAGGGCTGTTTCAGAGCTGGAAGAGGTGAAGCACCTGGCTGGTTCAGATATTCCTGATGTTATAGTGCCTTCTGTTTGGGCAAAAGAGCACACCTCCATCTGCTACCCTCTTAACAGATGCTACAGCATCTGCTTTCCAGATGTGCTGCCTGTGCATCTGGCAGTGAAGTGAAGCCCACCCAGGCCCCTCCATCAGGAGCAGGTGCTGCCAGAAGCTGTGGTGCTGTCTCAGGGACTTGGCAGGGACAGCAAAGCACCAATGCCACCCTCCTGTAAACACCTCCAGGAACCAAAAGCACTTTCTGACAGAGAAACACATATTTTCTGATCCATGCTACATGACAGAACAAAATAAGAAATTATTTTATTTGATATTCTATAAGTTTCTGTTCTACAGGTCTAAGCCAATTTGAAGCTGTGAATAACCTAATTTTATTCTAAGAGAAGTAAGTAAAAGACTCTTTGTAGCCTTTTATTTACAGCATTCCCAAAAAGCTGTCAGCTTTACCTGCATGAGCAGTCCCACTAAAATTCTCCAGGGAGTTTGAAGGCATATAGGATCAGCCTCAAACTCAGTGTTTGCAGAACCCCTTTAACAGCAAGGGACACCAGAGGGTTAGGAGATAGTTTTTTACATCAGCTCACTTAAGTCATGCAGTTCTGGTGGAGTTTGATGCATTTTGAAGCATTTCATAAAATCACAGATTCTTTAAGTTTGGAATATACCTTTAAGATCATCAAGTCTAGCCATCAACCCAGCACCACCCCGATGTTCACCATTAAGCTGCATCCTCAAGCACCACACCCACAAGTTTTTTTGAACTCTTCCAGGATGGTGACTCCACCTCTTCCCAGAGCAACCTGTTCCAACGCTTTATAACCCCTTACGTGGAAAATTCTTTCCTAATATCTCATCTAAGCCTACCCTGATGCAACTAGAGGACATTTCCTCTTGTCTTGTCATCAAAATCCTGTTTTCATTTGACAACAGAATAATTAAGATGCAGAAGTGCCTGTATGCAAACATTTTTCATTACAAGCTTTCTTTATTGTTTTAGAGAAAAAAAATATTCACATTTTTTGTATGAGCAAAAATAGCTGTGGTATGGCATGACCTTTGAATACTGTGAAATAATGATTATGAGGGAAGAAAACTACAATCGTTTAATCAGCTGCAGTTTTCTATACTTCCTTAAATCAAACATATGTTTTTACTCCAAATATGAATAAAGATTAGGTAAGCACTCATTTTTTGTCATTGTTTCAGCCTTTCTTAATGAGCAGACTTATTTTCAGTGCAATTAATGATGTTTTTTCCTTTTGAAGTTTTTATAGTAGGTAAGAAAATAGAACAAAAAGCATCACTTTCAAAAATGCTGCGGCACATTTTAATTCAACAGCTGTATAGTGAACGTTGCACATGTTCAGGCAACAGCAACATGTTAATACATCCCATTAATTCCCTTCCCCTGAGGTCTTGGCTGACTGTTTGACTGACAAAGTTCAGATTTTATTAGTTATGACAGATCAGGATTTGGTTTTCCCCTCTCTGGGGAAATGCCATCCTGTTACTTTAAGGTGAATTGTTCAGTTCAAGTGACAAAACTGCCTGAAGTTCTCATGCCAGTTAATGCAGGGCACCTTTCTTAGTCAAACAGTTTCACACTTTCCCTGAGAGTAAGGTTATATTCATTACGAAAAAAAACGAAGACAGTAGATGTGATGGACAAGGATCCCCTAGGGATTCAGTCCAAAACACCTGGAACACCCTGGGCTTCAAAAATATGCACGTCAGCAAGACGAGCAAATAGCATTGCCTTTCCCCTTCTCTTGTAACTTGT
The DNA here is from genome assembly GCA_013397895.1 of Origma solitaria. NCBI lineage: Eukaryota > Metazoa > Chordata > Aves > Passeriformes > Acanthizidae > Origma > Origma solitaria. The sequence goes on from VZRL01002457.1 coordinate 1,066,776, forward strand.
TTGGTCTTTGTTATTTTCAGTATAATTCCTCTGCAAATACTTAGACATCCAGCCACTACAGAGCAGATGGGTGCAGCTGGGAAGTCCCAGTTTGAGATGTTTCTGCCCTGCCTTTGCTTCCCCCTCCTGCCACACGTGTACCTACAGGCTCACCCAAACAGCTGAGACAGAATATTGAGCAGGAGAATAAAAAAGCCAACCTTATCTCATCGTGGCTTTCTGAAAAGCCATTTCTCCAAATAAAGGAGTATAGATTGTGCTTGAAATCCCCAAACTGTGGATTACTAAAAGCTGCTCTGGGACAAGCAAGAGAAATGAGATTGTCATTGTATGTGACAATGGGCAGGCATCAACAGTGAATCAAAGCTGGAATATTCTGTTCTCTTTTTTTTTTTAAGACCTGATGAGTTTCAGTCCTCAGTTGCACTGATTAGTTGAAATAATTTTGTGCCCTGGGAAACTTTCACAATTTTTCATTTTAGCCCCACTTCTGCTTTACTTCACATTCATAATACTTAATGTAATAGATTTATACTTCTTTCCCATCAAGTAAAACTGATAATTAAACAATTGATCCTGTAGAGCACCTTGTAATACCTGATGTTAACTTCCCACAATTTAAAAAAATGGACTGTGCACGCTTTTCACAGCTGAGCTGTTTTAAAGGGATTGAGGGTACATTTCTCACCATGAGATCACTTCATAGAGTTTTAAAATGAATTTTATTATTGGCTTTTTAAAAAATATTCACAGTTTATATTGACCTTTTTCCCACTGACTTCCATTATTTTCATACGCTCAAAAATTGTAGTAGGTAAGAGGTGGATGATTTTTTAAAGTAAATATTGCTGCTCTATGTCTGAATTACCACAATTCTGTGAAAATTGAATAATTTTGTTTTTAAAGACCAATTTTATTACTGGGATAAGTCTTAATTTTCTGCAGTTCTCTGAAACATCAGCTCTGATTTTTCAAAGCATATATATATAATGCTTTCTAACTTCTTGATCTTCAGCAAGTGGAACGATATTAGTATTATATTCATCATGAAAAGTAGTATTATAGTTTATTTATGGGACAACCAAAATAAGAATGACAACCAGTCTAAGAACAAGCATTTGAAATACAGTGTGGGAGCAGCACACTGCTCTGTCTCACTGGTGAGTGGTGAGAAATTCCCTTCCACTGAGCCGTTAATGGCTCATACATGCCTGAATTATTTCAGAAGTTCACTAAAATGTTAATTTTGTTTTTAAAAAACTCTATCTGTCTTATGAATGTTAAGGGTCCTTCAAAGTGATACATGTTCTTGGGGAAATGCAATCAAAGCCAGAAAAATAAAAATGCTGCCCAAACCCTGTGAAATCCTCAAAATTACTCACTTGTCTTCAAAATTATTTCTAAACATGAAAATCCACTATTAGAAAGGTCCTGGAAAAATCACAAGAGATTTGTGCCAGAATAAAACCAGACTGTTCTCTGTCCTATGCTGGCATGCTCTTGTCAGTCATCTTTGCCACTTTTTCCTACTCTAGGACACGCCATTAGGGGTGTCACAAAGCTTGCACAACAGTGTCTGTATTTTTCTGGTCAATGCAAGAAAAATAATCATGGAACCATTAAGGCTGGAAAAGACCTTTAAGATCTTCAAGTGCAACCTAACATGGCAAAGTCCATGGCTAAACCAAGTTCCCTTGGAAGGTATAAATCAATCTTTAGCCAAGTGGGCCAGATGTAGGTAGTCAGGGTAAGTTTTACTCGTATAGCCTGCCCAGCTCAGCATTCATGACCAGCTTCCCTTAAAAGTCATCAGGGCTGTTCAAGTTCAGGACAGAAATTTCATCCACAAATAAAGGCTGGGAGGGGCAGGAGCTACAACCTCTGGGTTTTCCACAGACACAGCACCTACTGCATTTGGCGTTCTCTCAGAAGAGGGAATGTGCAAAGTGGCACCACATAGTTCAGTCCCAGTGGCATTCTCATGACCTGAAACCTCTGGTCTTGTGACCTATTCCACTCTGACCAGCCACAAGTGACGGGAAAACATTAGCTGTCATCTGTGTTCTCAGTGCCATGGTGAGTACCTGATTTTCTCTTAGACTGGTATTTTATGTCAGATCTCACATGGGGTTTGCCCCATGTAAAAGAAGGAGACATACAAAGAATTAGTAATTGGGAGGGGAAGGTAGAATGCCACGTCAGGGCTTGTAGAGCTTGGATTGTGGTATGTCTGAGAGCAGAAAAATCCCATTCTTGCATGACCAAGGAAAATGTAATCAGCAAAAGTACTGGAAAAAATCTTGCCTAATTACATATTTACACAATAGAGAGAAATGGCATTGGAGTCGTTCCAGGGTTTTGGTTACATAATACATGTTTAACAAAACTGTCTAATTAGAACTGCACATATTTACTCAAGAGATATAAAAGGCTTCAAAGAAGATATTTCATCCTCCAGGAAGGATTAAAAAAAAATTAATCATTTGCTACTGCCCCAAAATCTGTTGCCTTTCAGTTTATAAATATATGAACTGAATATTATTTAATATTATATAATAATGTTCTCCAAGTCTCTTAATTATTGGTTTCAACCAATAATATCTTGGAGCTGAATTTTGAGCGGGATATGCCTTCTCAAACAGACAAAAATAGAACACAAGAACTTCAAAATGTTCCTTTCTCACAGGATAACTGCAGGATGCAGCCTTACCTCCTGAAGAATCAAAATACCTGCATGTATTAACATACATGAGGTGTGATGGCTTCTTGGATGACAGAGGTTCTTGTAATGGGAGGTCTCCAAAGTAAAAACAAAATCCAAACATAAGCTGTTAACACTAGAGCAGCAGAGGTAAATAGGAAAATCCATCCTGATGAAAAAGAAAATAACTCATGATTTTTAGGCCTCCCTTCTGAGTATGGGCAATAAGATAAAATCCTGAAATGGACTGAGTTTCAAACAGATATTATTTTGGACATATGGAAACAACCTTAGAGGACAGGTTTCTGGAATATTTTCCTTTGTTCTTGCAGCCAAATATAATCTTTCCTTCCATCCTTCCAATGGGCTTGCTACTTCATCCCTCACCCTCTGGGCACTCCCCTGCATGGTGCAAAGAGCCAGCAGCCTCTCACTGCAGCCCATATTTCTGCTTTTTTCCCCCCCCTTCCCTGCCCCTGTCACAGCACACAAGCAAGACAGCAGCCTCCCACCCCTTTCACCTGGACAGTCACAGTGCCTTGGATCCTCCCAGCCGCTGCTCTTCTCCTCAGTGACACCTCCTGGGCTCAGCCCTCAGGCACAGGAGCCAGCGTGCTCTCCTTGATGCTGGAATGCTGGGAAAGCTGCACCCCAGCTTTGAGGTCAGGACACCTCCAGCCCAGGAGTAAAGTAGGGTATCAGGCAAGGCAGAAGTTTCCTCACCTCCTGGGGAGTCAGGAGGGCTCAGGGAGAAGCAGGCATCCTGCCCTTTGGCCTGATTCCCACTGTAAAATTCACTAGATTGTCTAATTTCCATGGAACCAGTATCTTCTGATGTGAGAGCTGCTCTATCAATAATTCCTCTTTTTTTTTTTCAACCATCTCTTATCCTGAGATAAATTTAATGAGGTTTCCTAGAAGAATCGTGTCCTCCACACATCAAGCATGGACACAAAGCTGCACAAAGCTGACTTATCAGATGCAATGCAAACTATCTCAGCACAGCAGGGCTTTAGAAGAAACTCAGGGAACAAGTGAGTCTACTGCTTGTATATTCTGTCATGACGAACTCCCAGCTGAACAGCAACTTCATTTTGTTAGTACAAAAGCACTCTTTAATAAACAGGACTTCCACATAACTGACAGGGCTACACATTAAATCAAAATTTTTCTTCTTCTAGAATGTGTACAATAGTTTCTTCAAAGTCAGCAATGATAACAATGGTACACAGGCCTGAGATGGTTGGTCTGTATGTTCTCACCAGAGACCAGAGATAAACTATACCCAAGACAGAGGAAAACTCCTTTTTGCAGAAGACATTAGCAAGTCTATTTCTTGTTTTAACAGGTGCACCTCCCTCCCACTTATCTTTATTTTTTGCACTCCCTTTAAACATGTTAAATATCCAAATACATTATCAGGCAGAGAAGGATATTACTTGAATGCTGATTTTTAATCTGTGACAAATACATTATGCATAATAGCTTCCTCTTAATATTTCATAATCATCTTCATTTAATAATTGATCTGAGTCTAATTTGTAATGCTCATTACTCATATGAATTGAAAACATTTTTCATCTCACACTATAGATCCAGCACCGGCAAAGACAGGAGCTGCCACTGCTGCTCATGGTGTTAATCAGGAGCCAGAGCATGGAGAGCAGCACAGGTGCAGGGTGAGAAGCACGTTCCTTCCCTGGGAATGCTCAAGGACAGAAATTGCTGCTACTGACTGTGCTCTGACGTATGCTGAGTGCATGTCAGCAGAGTGAAGGGCATGTCTCATGCTATCTGTCCAATTGCGCTGTCACTGCCAGCTCAAGCATGTCTTTCCCTGTGTTGACATGCATGACAAATTGCAGAAAAAGCTCTGACTGCTAATACTTTCTTCCTGCATCCCAGCTTTCTGGGGTGGTAAAATGCAGTTAAGCCTCATGAAAGTGCTGTGCTCATAAATTCTTGCTAGATATATAATATTTTGCTACGTGCACTCAGATGATGTGCCATGGAATAACCCTGCTCATATCTTGGAATCCTGCATATTCAATTTATTTTTATAACTACCACTTAAAAAATCATAGGATTTTCTCTTACATTGTAATATTATGATATGCCAACAAGCTATTAGTACCTGTGAGGATCTGTTGCCTGAACTATAGTGGAGTGTTGTCACTTTTTCTTGCTGCAACATGTTTCTGTAGCACAAAATACACTGCAGTGTTTGGACCATCAGAGCAGTGTTTGGACATAGCAGGTGAATTATGCAGCGTTAACAGATAGGCTGACTCGAGGAAACCAGCAATTAGTCCTGTAACGAGCAAATATTGGTGGAGGTACTTTAATTTGTAGAAACTATGAAGCAAAAAATGTGGGAAACTTGTTTCAACAGCTGTGAAGTCATGCTCCTACAGGAGAACTGTGGACCTTTTCAAGCCTCAGGGTGCTTCAACAGATGTCTTGCACTCTAAATTGCTCAAGCAGTAACAGATCACAATTTGCATGAAAGAAAACCCAGGGTGAGGTGACATGGTAAAATTCCTGCTGCAACAGGCAGGCAGACAAGTGGCAGCTGGACACAGCTTGCTGCACCTGTGGCAGGTACTGGATGGGACTGCCTCCCTTTTCTGCATCTCTGAAATGGTGAAGCTTGAATGCATTAAGCATTCATTAAGAATGAATACTTAAGGTGAAGGAAGCCTTCCATGAAAATAGCGGGGTTTACTTCAATTAATTATATGTGAAACTCCTCAAATTTTTTTAAAATTATATCCTTTCTGTATAAGTTATTGGGATTCTTTTTGTCCAAATTAAGTATTTTAAATTTATTTCTTCTTCTACTAAGAGTTTTTTGGGGTAGGAATTATTTCTTCACATGTGCAGGTAAAACACCTCAGGCATTGAGTGCCAGAATTTTGAGGGAGGCTAATTGTATTAGCAATATAATCATTTTCAAGCATAGGACCATCTGTCCTAAAACATATAAAACAAGTACTTTCCTCTTCCTCCTCCTCCTCCTCCTGCTTCTCCTCCTCTTCCTCCTCTTCTGTGTCAGGACCAAAGCCCTTCTGCGCAACCTTGTGGTGCTACCCACAGGTTCGGTACACGTAGGACAATGTGCATGGATTTTTACGACACAAAAATTTAGCAGCCAAGACCAACAGTGCTTGACCAAGCAGTCCTGGCAGCACTCGCATCTTTTAAGAGCCTGAGCCATGTTCCCCTCACAGGGTTTCCCTCTTTCTGTGCTGATCACCTGCTTTAACTTGATCCTAGTAACGCTGTATGGCAAGGGTGTTTGTTTTATGTAAAACACACAAAAATATCTTGCTGTATTTTAGATTGTCTGACACTGTGATAGCACTGACCTGAGCTGGGAGTATGACCAGCTCATGAGTCCTCTGCCATCAGCCCTGACTAGGGTACTTGCATTACATCCCCCAAGCAGCTGAGATGGATCTGAAAACGGGGTTAGGTGTTCACTGGAATTTAAATGTCAAAGAGGATAGGGATGTTTCATGGGCTTTTCAAATGCCCTCCTCTAAAAGTCTTACACTGATTAGTCTCTTTTCCTTGAGCACATTCTCTACGCAGGTTGTTTGGGTTGCTAATGTAAAAGTTGGAGAGTGAAAAACCTCCAATGCTAAATATGCATAGATGAATCCCACTGTTTCTGTGTTCAGTGCAGAGCACTTCCAGATGGCTTTGATGCATACTAAATGTTTATTATGTTTCCTAAAATTATTTGATGGAGTTTAACAAATTATAACTGAGTGTCTGAAAGGAGAGAGGAAACAAACAGATACACAACTGAAATGTTTCAAAAAGCTAAGTAATTGTTTGTAATTGCTATTCAGGGATATTTGTTTTCACCTGTGGTAAAATATTTTTGTTGTGTGCTCTCCAACAAGTACTTTGGAAAGCAGCATCCAGAACAAGGTGTTCTCAATGTTTGAGCTCCTGGCAAAAAGCGAATAGTGGGGAGGAAATCCTTAAAAATAGAGCTGGCAAACAAGGTTCACCAGCCTGCCAGGATGCATGCATTGAAACTGGTTTGCTAAATCTGATCATTTCCCAGTAAGATTGCCTTTATTTACTTTTGTATTTATTTTGGTATATAGTAGAAGATCTCCAAAGCACTGAAGTGTTCTATTCAGAAAATTAACTGTATATGTCTAGCTGCTTTGGCTTCTTCTCGACTTCAGAGAGGCAGTGGTTGTCAGCCCCGAGAAGCAGCAGGTCTCAGGTTTTTTCATTCCTGCATACAGTGCCATATCTTCATGCTGCAGTTGCTCCACGGAAGCAAAAGCCTCACTGAAGCTTCATTGAAGCAAGCTCCACTTGCAGAAGATGGCGCAAATATTGGATTAAATATTGACTTAGGAGCTTGACCTTCGTTGAAACTCAGTATGAATTATGTTTGTGATGCTTATGACCCAAGCTAGTCAGACACCTCTCTAACTCCGGTGAATTCCGGTAAAAGTTAGTCACAAAAGTCTTTTTGCCGGGCTGGATCTGAAGTCTTGCAGCATCTATAAATCTGTGCTTAAGTATCTAAGCCATCCAAGAAGAAACTATATTTTAGTCTTTCTGCTCTTAATCTCCAAGTGTTGTGATAATCTGTGAAGTTACTGAAAGTTTAGTGAAAGGAAAGCAGACAAAACAATTTAAAATACAACATGAAGTAAAATTTAGCTTGTTTTTGGGTCACCAAAACAATCTTCACATAATCATCAAGACTTAATTAAAATTTCTCTTGCACCTCTTAAACTGCACTTGAAGTTTGAAGTGCTTTCCCACTTTTCACCTCCTGAATAATCTTTTCCTTTTTATGGGTGAAACAGGGAAAAACACCTGAAACATCAAGCACAGTTTGAAATGGCATTTATAGCTTTTCCATTTAGACTTCCAAGATCTTAGTAACTGGTAGGTTTCTCAAGGATCAGATCAGTGCATCTCATATTCCTGATTATATGTTGGAAAAGGGGCTTTTGTAACACACCTGAGGATACTTCTCCCATGGCTTTTGAACTTAAAGACAGGCTATGCAATGTCTTTGACTCACAGGCTTGAACATTTTCAGAAACCAGTGCTGGATTTTCCTCAATGATAAAAAAAGCTATCACCAGATTCAAAGCACTAGAAGAAAGTTCTTTGGAAAGCATCACAATGAAGTACAGATGAATATACAGAGGGTAAGAGTGCTGAGGCAACAAGTAAGGGATGTGGTCTGGAATAATAGGCTGTGTCAGATGATCCCTTTGGAAAGCTCATAGTCAGCACTGCTAGAGAAGTCTTCAGAAACTTATCAGACTGTATTTCACATAGTCAAGAAGAAAAGGTATAGGAAGTGAATCAAAGCTGGTCCATTTGAGCTGTGCTGTGCACTCAAGGTCTGCCAATCTCTGCCTCTGTGTTTAGGTGAGGTCATTAATTATTTTTCCTTAACTTCACCTGCACACATGAATGTTTTCATAAGTTCCAACACTGAGAATTTTTTTTATATTTCTCCCCATAGCAAATATTTTCTGCTGCTAATTCTGTTATACGTGGAAAATATTACATTTTGATTCCTCAAGCTGCATTTACCTTCCTGCTAGATAGCACTCAGAACTGTGCATAAACAGGAGCAGAAATTGAAGCATTTTTGATCCCCAGTAAGAGAATGGCAGCTTACAGTGACAGGTAATTCCTTATGAATGAACTATTGAAGCCTAATTTTCCCAGCTCCTCAGTCATCCTAGGTATATCCACTGCATTGAAAAAAAAAACCAAACCACCAAGCAAACAAACAAAAAAAACCCCAGAAGGTGAAAGAAAATGATGGTAAAAAGACAGTGAAAGGCAGCTTTTTTTAACAGAATGAAAGGTTAAATTTCCTATTTCCCCAAAATTTTCAATGCAACAAATGCAGGTGGAAGGATCAGTGGAATAAGAGTTTTCCTATTTATTCTTCTCTCACATAGGGATTTAGATCCCGACAAGTCCAAGAACTGAAATATATTTTAAGGTGTACTATAAAGGTCTTCCATTTTGAATCATTATTTACATCAAAGCAAAATAAAGCAAACAGTGTAATTAAGATTTTAAAAATATCAGTTTTTCCACATACCTTCCACTGCATGAAGATTTCCTCCAGGTAGCTCTTTTTTCTGTCTCTTAATAGGTTGCAAATTAGTAAAGTCTTTCAAATATGAAAATTCTCCTTTATGCTTAAATTCCATATTTCTCCAGCATTTTGGAGAATAAGTCAATGTCTGAAGACAAGAGCTCTGCTTGAGTCCATGTTCAAAATTATGTCTACACTGTAGTGTTTTACTGAATTAAGATGCGCATTTGACCCATATCTCTGTCCTAAAGCCACTGGGAAGTAAGCACCCACATTACTAGCTTTTTTCAAATATGTTACATTAGAATCCTGACTTACTGTCTCCCAGAGCATTTTTCTTTCTATTTTTATCTTTTCACAGTTTCTTTAATATTTCCTATATAATGAAATCAAAAGATCATATTTTATCCCACATACTGGCTCACCAGCACAATGAAAACGACCCTATTTCCTCCGAGGTTCTACATGGAATCCAGAACATCTGTCTTGTGTTTAGGGTGTGGTTTTGGTTTTTTTTAATCATCTCCAGATGTTCCCTGGTGGTTTCAGGAAATCCACCTTCAAATTTTTGATGTTTTTTTTCCTCCTTGTTATTTTACACAAATGTATGTCATGTTCCTACATTGTACTGTTCTGACCTCTTTAAGATTCCTTGCAGTTTGACTTTCTTCTGTCTATTTGCTGATACCCTTATTTCGATGTAGCTGTCGAACTTGATCAATGGCAAATGTAACAGCTCTTTTAAAATAATCACAAGTTCTTAAATACTAAGGGTCGTACTACTGCTCAATGCATTAACCTCAGGTCTCTGTATGACAGAGTTTCTAATCTATTATGTGATACTGGATGCTTTGATTCCAGCATAAATCAATAATATAGCACATACATTATGGGATTTCAAATGTAAGGAAATACCCGTTAGGTTTTTTCTTTTCTTTTCTTTTTTAACTATATGAGAATAGGTTTTATTTACTTGTCATGCAATAAAATAATATTTTTCACTATTCCAGAATGATAATCCTATTATAAATATTCATACAGGACTCATTTAAGATCTTACCAAAACCAATACACTCGCTGACTAAACAGGATTGATATTAGCATCATGTTTGTGGTTTTTCATATGCTCAGACCCTTATGAGGAAAACCTTTCACGTGTCCATGCAGAATATTATACGAAACTACCAATTCAAATATCTGCAAGCCTGCTCAACAACCAAAAGCAGGTACCCTAAAATGCATGTTGTAGCAAATTCTGTCTCAAGTTCCCCAACAAAAGCTAACAAAATGAATAGTTAGGGTGTTTAAGGAACACCATGGTTATCATCTCTCTCTGCACCACGCAGGAATCTGGTGGGAGGTAACAATATGTGACTGCATCCCAGTAACAACTTGAAATTGCCGTAAGAGGTGGTAAAACAGTATTCACCACACCAACTCCAGAGCATTCCTTAGTCTGGCTTACACTGTAGAGCTAGCTTAAGAAACTCTTTGGAATCTGGTGAAGCAGCTCTTTCCTAACATGCCAATGAAGACATGACACTGCATTTCCTTTGCTGTTTTGGGGCTTGTATATGAATTACCAAGGTATTATTATATTAAAAAATTAGCCTTAGAAACGTGCAGCAATTGAGCTTTCAGCCCGCATGAACCTGTCAAGCCAGATGGAGCAATAGGCGCTCTCACCATGGTGGCAGAGCATGACCCATGAGAAATGCCATAGTCTATTGGTAGATTTTTCAAGGATCATAGAGATCTCTCCTGCTGTGCATCTTAGCTTTATGTCCAGCCTCAAGGAAAGATTTGTAATCTAGGGATCTTTCCTGGGATAGGTTTAGAGGCTTCCACGTGGCAGGTGCCCAAGGCTATCTAAGGTGGAATTACCTCATACTTTTCTACTTACAATTTTTGTTTTATATACCCACAATAAAGGAAAGGTATGAGGAAAAAATCTCCTTAAGAAGCTGGAGAAAAAGGACTTGGTTGATTCATGGTCGCATTCAGTCGCAAATATGGAAATTAGATTCTTAATAGGAAGATGATTTGAGTAGAAGGAGAAGCTGAATTTTATTTCTTCAGTTACCTTGAGAACAATTCACAGGGACTAGACTAACAAAGACACAAACTAGTGAAATCATACCCCTGGTAATCTGTTCTTCTGTGTGCCAAAGCAATGAATTTTGCCTTGTCAACCAGCTGTCTCTTGGATACATATGTTCTATTTTAAGCAATTACACAGAGTTTTAGATACAACTTACTGTTATAAAATTTTATTGAATGTGTAAATTGAAAGGCTGTTCTCTGTTGAACTATAAAAATAAGGGTAAGCATAAAAGAAAAAAATGGAATAAATGAGATATATATATATTGAGTATTAGAAAGGCAAGTTTAGGCTAAGCAGAATAATAAGGACTGGAATTGGACCAAAGGGCAGAAATAAATAATTACTAGTCAGGCTATAGGTAAATTGCCTGTCTTCTAAAGAAGGCATCTGAGCCCAGCAGCAGAAAAGGGAAAATGCACTTCAACCATGTTTGTGGATTATTTGTCGAACACAAAACAAAAATTGCATTATCTTAGGCAGTGGCTGGTATGTTCTGTGAACAAAGTATAGTACTAAAGAAGAGTTTTGAGTAAGAGAAACTTTATGTGAGAAGAAGGAAACCTGATATTTTGGCTTCACTGAGGAATTATGATGCATGACAGAAGATGTAGTCTGACTGGGAACAACAGAACTTGAATAATACAGTAACTAGAACCAGTAAGATATATTTCCTGACCGAAATATTTCAGAGTTTTGACTAACATAAATCACTAAAATGTCAAAGTTTTCCACAGAAATTAAAAAACATGTTCTGACCTCTAGAATGTGAAAGGATTAAAAGGAATTCTTTCTCCTATGTCTCTGAACTCATGCAGTACTAAAATATGGTTTTTCTTCATATATTGTGATATTCAGTATGCATTCACTGGAATCATAGGAAGGATTGTAGACATCCTTCCTTCACGCTCCATATTTCAGAAACTGCTCCTTAAAAACTCTGATAATAACCATAAATGAACTTCAAACAGTTATGCAGCAAAAATTATCTTTCATATAACATTAGATATGTCTTGTATTTCTAATAACAATGAGTCTTTAGGTGCTCCTCAGACACGGAGCAAAGATAAATCCTACAGAATAGCAAGTTTCATGCCCTTAGATAGGCGGATACTGTATGGACAAAAGAATCAGTGAACTACTTATTTCAAGGCTGCATCTAAGTCTGTAAAAAACACTAAAAGCAGATCTTGAAGGAAGCTTTTAAGGACAGAGCTTGGAATTTGTAAAATATATATGCAGGAACTGTTATGTGACAATTACGCATTTAAAATGTCCCTTAAGCATCTTTCCCTTTTCTATCACATTAATTAATCTCACAAAGATTCAGTTGTTAATTTGAATTCATTTCTCAAAAAATATCTGCATCTTTGAGAACTTCAAATCACCACAAAGTTCATAAATTCAATCAAAAATATACACTCTTTGTTTAACTCGATAGAAGGCTTCTCAGGCCTCCTGGGAGGGTGAATCATGGCCTGCAGAAGTTCAAGGTGCCTTTAAAACATTACAGGATGCAATGAAAGCCAGTGGAGCAAGCAAAATTTGTCAAATAAGCCACACAATTTCTGCTTAGCTGGTAAAAATTTGATTTAAGTTTTCTTGTACTTTACTGTATGACATATCTACCCTTTTAACAAGAATTAGGAGGCAAAAATCCAATATTTTCAACATTTTGCATACTAATAAATTAAAATTCAGGTGCAGATAATGTTGTAAATGCACGTTCAGAAAAAAATAGAGAACTGCATGGACTTGTAGAATATTTGATAAACCAATTTTTTTTGTTTGTTTTGTTTTTTAGTTTTAACACAGTTATAACTAAGCTTCTCAAGTCCTTAAATTCTTTACCACTTTTCAGTTCTCATGTACAATCCAGGCTTCCCCACACAGCCAGCCCTGTAAGACACCATCATCATTCCAGAATCCTGCAGCTTTCTCCAATATCAGGGAAGCAAACTTAAAAAGGAAATGAGTTATTAACACGGTTTACAGGTGTAAAGTAAGGGTTTCTGGCCAAAATGCACAGCATAATCTACTGAAACCATCAGTCACACAGCAAACATCAACCACCTCTACATTCCTCTTCCCATTTTCTGCCTTTGGAAAGAAAATACACAATTCCGTGTTAAAAAGAGCTGTGTCCAGCATTCATCCTGACATTGGCTGGAATGGCTCAAACCTCTGTGATCCCTTGATATGTGATTCAGATCCTGTATTATAAGGAAGCTGATAGAGGGTGAAAATAAACATCAAAACTTAGGTCAATTTTGGAAGCGTAAACCTGAGTTTCCTGACTTTGGTTGCTTTGAAGATAATTATTAAACTCTTGTAGTTATTATAAATATTTTCATAATATCCACATTTCCCGATTCCACCCTGAAAGAAAGCAGGAAATGCCAACAATTAGGTGAATTGGCATTTACTAATGGAGCAAGTGGCTTGCCTTTATATCCGGTACACATGAGCTGGATAAGGGAAGTTTTACATCCTGACCCAAAGCAAAAGTAAACTGAATTTTCTGAGATTTCCTCTCCATTGGAATTTCTTCTCTCATGTTTCAGCTGTAAACCTTCTTACAGACTCAAAACAGCCTGTTGAAGTGATAGCCCAGTAGTGAAAGCAAAAAGTGTGTTTTGTTTAGTAGTTTATGATATTGGCATGCAGTGTGAGAGGGTAAAAAAGAACAGAAGGGCTGTGTATCAGAACAAGAATTTTTTAATATGTACATATGATAAGCAATAGATACTTAAAGAAAATCCTAGGTTTTCAATGAAACTTCCTTCAGATAAAGAGGAGCCCTCAGGTTTAACAATCTGTCAGAGCTAATATTATATATGTGACCTTAAATATTCATTGAGTTTGTAGAGATTTCATCTCCTTTTGCATTTATCAAGAATTATTCATAATATGGCAGTTTCTGACATAATTCAGACACTTTAGGCCAAAAAATGTAGAAAGAAAACTAAAGCCCAAAAAAGAAAATGACAGCTACAGTGATGGAATGGGGATAAGTGATAGTTTTAAAGAAACTCACTATACATCTATAATTTTCCCTTTTAATACCTTATCTTTAAGCTATACTTCATTTCAGATGTCGACACAGCTTGATGCCAAGTGCATAATTTATTGAATGCTGACTTTCTTGTATGATTTATTTTGTTGTTTTGCAAGTCAAGTACAATCTTGCAACTCTATGTCTTACTTCTAAAATACTAAAAAACCCCTTTGTGTTTACTGCAGCAGTGATCAAAACATGAACATTATATGCCACATCTAGTTTAAAGCATAAATATGAGTTCCAAATTTGCCTAAAATCAAATCACTCATCCAGAAGGCATAGCATCAAAGAGTTTTGATTAGACCTGACAGGCTAGCACAAGGCACTTGATAGGACATTCAACACAGTAACGTAAATTTGCTTTGCCTGTTGCATCACTCTGTACTTCCTGATAAGAGGTCTTTATTTTATGTGATTGTAGAGTTGACAAAAAGGAGACTAGAGAGATCTATATGGAAACTCACCCGTTTAATTAATATTTGTGATCTGTATTATGTCAGGATGTAGAAAGATACATAAGCCTTATTTTCAGAATGCACCGCCTCTAGCTCTCTGCAAAACCAATGACTAGAAATGTTTTATATAAATAAAGTCACGAAGAAATAAGTAAAAAGGATGAACTTTGTGACAGAGCAAATTCAGTGAGGAAAGAGAACTAGCAAACGTCATTGTAAACAATAAAATATAGGTACAGAAATTGTTTGTAATATTGGGCATGCAATTCACACCAAAGATCTAGGCTCATAAATTTACTTTTCTCTCTTTACTAATAGCAATTGCAGGTTTTATAATTACAAGTTGTAGTGCTTTCATCTCAGGACATTTTTTTTCCTGCAAGGGTATCAATAGTAAAATAAGCCTCATTAAATCCTTTTATGCAGACATAATACAAAGAACAGGCAAAAACTTTGCTAGAAAGCATTATTATTACTATTATTATTATTATTATTATTATTATTATTACTTGTGGCGGGGCAGC